>PVIA01001877.1:0-165000 GCA_004024845.1 Tonatia bakeri
CTATTTTTACTCCATTTTATGTTGCTGCCCTCTTTGTTGAATATTAATTGACCGTAGAGGCTTGGGTTTATTTCTGGGCTCTCTGTTCTGTTCCATTGGTCTATGTGCCTGTTTTTTTTTTCCATATTTTTTTAAATTTTTATTTTAATCATTGTTCAAGTACAGTTTTCTCCCCTTTACTCCCATTCCAGCTCGCCCGCCCATCCCTCCCCGCTTCCCTCCCATTACCACACCCCCTAGTTTTTGTCCATGTGTCTTTTAACTTTGTTCCTGTAAACCCTTCCCCTTTTCCCCTGAAACTCCCTCTTCTCTCTCCTCTGGTCACTTTCAGCCTGTCCTCTATTTCAGTGTCTTTGATTATACTTTACTTGTTTCTTTGTTCTGTTGTTTAGGTTCCCGTTAAAGGTGAGATCATATGGTATTTGTCTTTCACTGTCTGGCTTATTTTGCTTAGCATATGTGCCTGGTTTTATACCAGTACCAGACTGTTTTCATTACAGTGACCTTGTAATACAGTTTGATATCAGGTATTGTGATCCCTCCTACTCTACTCTTCTTTCTCCACATTGCAGTAGATATAAGGGGTCGTTTATGGTTCTATATAAATTTTTGAAGTGTTTGTTCTATGTCTGTGAAAGATGCCATTGGTACATTAATAAGTATTGCATTGAATGTATAAATTGCTTTTGGTAGTATGGACATTTTGATGATGTTAATTCTTCCAATCCATGAACACGGTATATGTTTCCATTTGTTTGTGTCTTCCTTGATTTCTTTCTGCAGTGTTGTGAATTTTTCTGAGTATAGGTCTTTTACCTCTTTGGTTAGGTATATTCCTATGTATTTTATTTTTCTTGTTGCTATATCAAATGGGATTTTTTTCTTGATTTCTACTTCTGATGTTTCATTGTTGGCATACAAAAATTCATTTGATTTCTGGATATTGACTTTGTATCCTGCTGTTTTTCCAAATTCATTTATTAGGTAGAACAGTTTTTTGGCAGAGTCTATTGGATTTTCTATGTACACTATCATGTCATCTGCAAACAATGACACTTTTGTTTCCTCCTTTCCAAAATGGATTCCTTTTATTTCCTTTTCTTGTCTGATTGCTGTGGCTAAAACTTCCAATACTATATTGAATAAAAGTGGTGAAAGTGGGCAGCCTTGTCTTGTTCTTGATCTTAGTGTAAAAGATTTTAGTTTTTGTCCATTGAGTAGAATTTATCAGATTTTCTATCAGGGTTGTATTTCATTATGAGCATTAACAAGTTATTCGGCTTATTAGTACCGATGAGTTTACTAGATAAAAAGCTTTTGTTTTTCCACTTCATACCTACCAAGGTCCCTGGTTAAAACTCCCAACCATGTGGGTTGGGACATTTCTGTCAATGAGTTAGAATAAGCAATGCAGAAGTAGTCTGTATTTGTTTAGGGTCATCTTTTGTTAACCAAAAGGAGGAAGAAAGGGAAAAGAAAAGAAAGAAGGATGGGGAGACAGAGGGTAAGGTGAGAGACACTGAAGGAGAAAGGGAAGGTGGGAAGAAAGGATGAAAAATAAGTACCATTCCAATAGCTATAAAATTTATAAAATACTTAGAAGTATTGATATAATACTATGAAATATGTCAGTATTCTATAAAAGGTATAAACTTTATAAAAGGACAAAAAGACCAAAATATATTTTGTTCTTTAAAGGAATGATTGTATAAAGATAAATTCCCACCAGATTAATTTAGAAAGTTAATATAATCCCAATCAAAATCCCAATGAGAAATATATGTAAAACATTTAAAATACACAACATTTAAAATCCAGCCCTGGCTGGTGTAGCTCAGTGTATTCAGCTCAGGCTGTGAAACAAAGGGTCGCTGGTTCAATTCCCAGTCAGGACACATGCCTGGGTTGCGGGTCAGGTCCCCAGTGGGACCACATGAGAGCCAACTACACATTGATGTTTCTCTCCCTCTCTTTGTCCCTCCCTTCCCCTTTCTTGAAAAATAAATACATAAAATCTTTAAAAAATACACAAAACTAGAATGGCAACTGGTTTTGTTAAACATAGAATTACCATATGACCCACCAATTCTGCTTCTGGGTACTGTTAAGGAAAAAAACCACAGGCCCAAAGTGACACCATTTGGGCTAAAATCCCATGATACCAAACCTACATTTAATATCTGATCTAACTGCAGTCTCAACCTCTCCCAAAAACTTAATCTGAATAAACCAGTCTGTGTGGGGTGTCCCATCCCTCGGAGCTCTCCCAGCTGCCATGGATGAGAATAAGTCATCCCAGACACAATCTGCTATTCTGTCAGGAAAGGTGGTGGTGATTACCTCTAGTGGAGAATGCCCCAGCCCTTGTCCAAAATGGCTTTTATTGGGATCAGTAGGTGCAGGAATATACAGCATACATGCATAGCTCATCAATCAATCTCCAAAGGCTATAGTTATAAAAAACTGATATTATCTATAGATGACAAATGAAGAAACACAAAGATCTGCCTCAGATCAGGGTCTGCTGGACATGCTGGTGCCAGATGGTTGTTAAAGCATATTTCCTAAGATAAGGAGTTTACCTCCTTATGCTTTGAACTTAAACATCCGCTTTACACCAACAGAGCTATAGCAAAGCAAAGCAAGCTCAAATAATACAATGTCTACATCAGGCCTGATTTCCCATGAGAACCCTTAGTGTTAGTCTTGGGTTGTGCCTGCCACCTGCATTCCTGGCTTTTCAGTTAAGGCTCAGAAATAAGACCTCACTAGTGCATGGCTACAGTCTGCAAAACCACACAAAGTGGTCCCCAACAAATCTGGAATTTTCTGGTGAAGCACCAGTAAGGTATTCTGTTACATGGGCCCTCTCAATCCCCCTTTTCATTCTTTTCCTCCACTCCTCATCCCCAAAAAAGGTCTTAGAAGTCTTGGCCCAACAATAATCATTTCTTTTCTTTTGTTAATAGCTCTCCTGCCCCACCCTTCTTCCCATAAAAATTTTCCATTTTGTACAACCCAGAGCATTCTTCTAATTGCTAGATGGGATTCATGAATTGCTTAATAAAGCCAATTAGATCTTCAAGTTTATAAAGTTGAATTTTGTTTTTTAACATACATATTTAAAAAAATTGAAAGCAAGGACTCAGATCCTTTGCTGGCGGTAGCAGCATTATCACAATAACCAAAAGGTGGAAACAATCCAAATACCCATCAACAGATGAATAGATACTACCCAAAGAAATTTATAGATTTAATGCAATCCCTATTAAAATACCAATGACATATTTCACAAATATAGAACAAGTAGTTCAAAAATTTATATAGAGCCATAAATTACCCTGAATAGCCTCAGCAATTTTTAGAAAAAAGAACAAAATAAGAGGAATCACTATACTTGAAATCAAACTATATTACAAGGCCACTGTAATCCAAATAGTCTGGTACTGGCATAAGGACAGAAACATAGATCAATGGAACAGAGTAGAGAACCCAGAAATAAACCCATGTCCCTAATGGTCAATTAATATTTGACAAAGGGAGCAGGAGCATAAAATGGAGTAAACATAGCCTCTTCAACAAGTGGTGTTGAGATATCTGTACAGGTACATGAAAAAAAAATGAAATTAAACCACCAACTTACACCATACACCAAAATAAGCTGGAGATGGATAAAAGACTTAAATGTAAATTATGACACCATAAAATTCCTAGAGAAGAACATAAGCAGGAAAATTTCAGATATCCCACAGAGCAATATTTTCACTAATATGTCCCCTAAGGAAAAGAATATAAAGGAAAGAATAAACAAGTGGAACTGCACCAAAATAAAAAAGCTTCTGCACAACTAAAGAAAACATCAGCAAAATGAGAAAAGTAACTGTATGGGAAAATATATTCACCAATGATACCTTGGACAAGGGTTTGGTTTCCAAAATATATAAAGAACTCACATGACTCCACACCCGGAAGACAAACAATCCAATTAAAAACTGGGCAAAGGACTTGAACAGATACTTCTCCAAGGAGGACATACAGAGGGTCCAGAGACATATGAAAAGATGCTCAGTATCACTAGCTATCAGAGAGATGCAAATTAAAACCACAATGAGATGCCACTTCACACCAGTCAGGATGGCCATCATAAACAAAGCAACAAGCAACAAGTGTTGGAGAGGTTGTGGAGAAAAGAGAACCCTAGAATACTGTTTGCAAGAATGCAGACTGGTGCAGCCACTGTGGATAACAGTATGGAATTTTCTCAGAAAACTAAAAATGAAACTGCCTTTTGACCTGGCAATTCCACTACTGGGATTATATCCTAAGAACCCTGAAACACTAATCCAAAAGAACCTATGCACCCTAATGTTCATAGCAGCGCAATTTACAGTAGCCAAGTCCTGGAAGCAGCCTAGGTGCCCATCAGTAAATGAATGGATCAAAAAACTATGCTACACCCTGGCTGGCGTAGCTCAGTGGATTGAGTGCGGGCTGCGAACCAAAGCATCGCAGGTTCAATTCCCAGTCAGGGCACATGCCTGGGTTGCAGGCCACAGCCCCGAGCAACCGCACATTGATGTTTCTCTCTCTCTCTCTTTCTCCCTCCTTTCCATCTCTAGAAATAAATAAAAATAAATAAAATCTTTAAAAACAACTCAGGGACTTTTATTTTAAAAAAAAACTATGCTATATTTACACAATGGAATTCTATGCAGCAGAAAGAAAGAAGGAGCTCCCACCCTTTGTGACAGCATGGATGGAACTGGAACGCATTATGCTAAGCGAAATAAGCCAGGTAGTGATATATAAATACCATATGATCTCACCTTTAACAGGAACCTAAACAACAAAACAAACAAACAAACAAAATATAACCAAAGACAATGAAATAGAGGACAGGCTGACAGTGACCAGAGGGGAGAGGGGAGGGAATTTCAGGGGGAAAGGGGAAGGGTTTAGAAGAACAAGTATAAAGGACACATGGACAAAACTAGGGTGGCTGGAAATGGGAGGGATGTGGGAGGGCTGGGCGGGTGGGCTGCACTGGGAGCAAAACACAGAAAACTGTACTTGAACAACAATGAAAATAAAATTAAAAAAACATTGAAAAATAAATAAATAAATAAATAAATAAAACTGGTACATTTACACAATGGAATACTACACAGCAGAGAGAAAGAAGGAGCTCCTACCCTTTGTGACAGCATGGATGAAACCGGAGATCATTATGCTAAGTGAAATAAGCCAGGCGGTGAAAGACAAGTACTATGTGATCTCACCTATAAGTGGAATCCAATCAACAAAACAAATAAGCAAGCAAAATACAACCAGAGACATTAAAATAAAGAACAAACTGACAGTAACCAGAGACGAGGTGGGAGAAAGATAATAGGGGATAATAGGAGTAGGGCCATCAAGGAACATGTGTAAAGGACATATGGACAAAGCCAAATGGGGTAGGTTCAAGGGTGGGAGGCAGGGATAGGTGGGGCAGGTGGCCGTGGTGGGGTGAAAATGCAGACAACTGTATTTGTCTCCAACAACAATACAAAAATAAAATAAATAATATAATAAGTGAAAAATGTAGTCTAAAACTACCTATACCACATGACACTGATTAAAATTCTATTTTGCACTGAAAAGACTGGAATCACATAAAAGTATTTTAATATAATGAACATGATTTTCACTGTGTAATAAATAATATTAAAAATGTTTTAAAAACATAATAAACTTTGTGTTTCAGGTACTCACAACTGTAAACCTACTTTTGCCCGACTCTATATGCCTATGTATGTATAGGTTGTATGGTACTGTTCTACTTGTTTTTAACTTTTATACTGTACATTTTTTTCTGCAACTTGCTCTTTTTGTACAGCATTATACTTTTGAGCTGTATCCATGTAGCACTAGTTCTGTTGTTTTCAAAGCTGTTTATATAGTGTTCATTATATGTCTATGCCATCAAATTTCCTTTGTCTCTTAGTAGACATTTATATTGTCACCATTTTTCACTATTATAAATATTACAAAAAATACTATTGTAAATACTATCTTCATGCATACATGAGCAAGAGTTTCTCCCTGGGGTGGAATTGCTGGGGCATTGAGTATGTGTCTTCATCTTTACTGGTTATTGCCAAATTGGTTTCCACATTGGCTATAGCACCTTACCCTGCCACTGTCACTGTGAAGGTTTTCATTGCTCTGTCTCCTCACCACCACAATGGTTTAACCCCAGCTATAACCATGGCAATGGAGGAAAGTAGCCATTTCTCTGAATTCTGTCACTGTGGAATATTATCACATTTTCACCTTTGCTCATTTTATACACCCCAAAAAATGTGCTGATGACATTTAAATATATTTTGATTCTCTTTTCTAATGATAAAAGTAACACAAATTATTTTAGAAAGTTTGAAAAATATAGGCAAAAAATAATAGTCCTCCTTTAATTCCACCACTCAAATATAATACTAAATAATACATGATATTTATTAAATTCTTACTATATGCCTAAGACTGTTTTGGATATCTAATATTTCCACAAATAGGATTCATAGATAGGTTTTAACATATATGATATATAAATAAGTATGACTCATATACATATGCATATATTCCACCTTTACTAAAAGGTACCTACTTTTTTATAAACTGTTTTCCCCCCTAACAAATAAGTCATAACAATTTTCTCATGTTATCTGTATTCTGCACTGGAGGGTGTTATTTAAAGACTTCCACATTCATATCCATCTGTCTCCTCTCACTATCCAAAAATGAAAGACCAGACTGAGCTCAGTCTTAGAGAGCTGGCTTGCTGCTGCATTGAGTACGGGGGAAGCCAACTCGCATCTCTGCCTTAGGGCCTTCAGCTGGGGACCACCCACCCTATTTGTCTATCAGACAACAGCATGCAATTCCTTTTAGCTACTAGCTCTCTGGTGTCCTCCTCCCATACTCCTTTAGGTTTTTCTCACCACTAATGCCCTTCAATGTAAACACATTACCTATATCAGCAGTCTCTTGCATTCTCTGTTCACCTTCAAAAACACCAAATTGATCCATAGCAAGATTGATATTCCATTCTCTTATGTGGCCTGGCCCACTTGTACACTTGAGGACATGAACTATATTTGGATTTAATCTAGCTTCCATGTCAGAGAAGAGTCTGCAATAGATGTATCATTTTTCACTTAGACTATCATGATAGCTCTCACTCCCTCAAATTTTGCCTTTCTCTCAACCACACTACCCCTCCACAAATCCATTCATATAGCTGTAAGTGAGCTTCCTAAAAATCCATTCTAATTATGCCATTTCCCTGCATAAAATGCTCCAGTGTGTCACCATGGCCTACAGGATCAAGCCCAGTTGCTGCAAGGCTCTCTGTGACCTCCACTGCTGGTTACTCTAGCCATTCCACCTGCCACACTCCTGCTTTACTGTGTTTTCTAGTAATTCTGAGTGTTGTTCTCTGCTCTCCTGATATCATTTCATACCTTTGTGCCTTTATATGTACTGCTCTTCCTGTCTAGAATATTCCCTCTACTTATCTGCCTGGGGAAGTTCTATTCATCCTTCAAAGACCTAATCCAAAGATATCCTCACAAACTCAAAGTACCACCCTACATATTTTTTATTAGTTAAACAGAGGAAAAGTTTCCTTAACAATGTGGAAACCTAGCTAATGCTACTTTAACCAGGTGGTCAAAATTATCACCATCATTATTAATAGGACAAAGAGATATCATATGTCCCCAATGCAATGTACTGGGAATGACACATTCTGGTAGTATTTTTGCCAATTGAAAGATGTTCTGCAAAACTGGCCTCAGCTCTTTAAAGATGTCAATGTCAGAAAAGACCAAAACAAAACAAAACAGGCTTGGAAACTGTTCCAAATTAAAAGATGATAAAGAAGCATGAAAAATAAATGCATTGTGTGATCCTTGATTCCATTCTGGGTCAAATGGAGTGGAGTTGGGGGGAATCACCTACAGATAACATTATTGGAAAAATTGGTGAGTTTTGCATATGGATTATATATTAGATAATAATGTTGGGTTAATGTTAAATTTTCTGAGTATGGTCATTGTTGTGGTGATGTAGGAGAATGTACTGTACTTGTTCTTAGGAGATATGTACTGAAGGGCTAATATTTTGCTGTATCTACAATCAACAAACAATGGTTCAGCAAAAAGAAACAAGCAAACAAGTATGTGTTTGTATATCTAAACAGAGAGAAAAAGGGAATGTGGTAGTGAAGTGTTAACAACAGAGGAATTACAGATGACGGGTAAAGGAATGTTCTTTGTTCTATTCTTCCAGTTTTTCTCTATGTTTGAACTTTTTCCAGACAAAAATTTGGACAGCTTCCCTGCCACTGGAGTAGCCTCCTCTCTGTCTCACTGCTTCACTAATAAACTCTCTTTCACTTAAAAAATTTTGGACAGAATAAATAATAAATAATAAAAACAAGCAAATGAACAAAAAGCTTTGTTCTGGGTCATATTTTCTGTACAATATTTCATAACATCCCGCTGCTGCCCCCACTCCTCAAACACACACATAAAACAATGAATCATCCTCTCTTCTGGACTCTTTCATCATTATCTATGTCTCTGGCCAAACTGTAAGTTCTTTGATATCTGAGCCTATGTGTTGTGTTGAATCTACACAATGCTTTAACTGTGCCTGACACAAACTGGATGCTCAGGGGATGCTTATTTAAATTAATCAGGCTGAGTCTTGAGGCTTGGATAGACTTCAGTAAGCAGACAGAGGCAAGAAAGTTTTCTCAAGAGAAAGAAATGGTATGAGCAAAGGTAAGGAAGCAGGAATGTGTATTTTGTATTTACCAAGAACATTTTACTTGCTTGGTCAGAACTGAAGACTTACAGTGAAAATGTCTAACATACTAGATTCTTAATAAAAATTTAGTGAATCAATGAATAAATAAGATTTGAAAGGCAGGTTTAGATCAGATTGGAAAGGACCTTGACTGCTGAATTGAAAAATCTAAGCATTATCTAGTTCTTGACATGCAAGGTCTTTTTTTCTCAGCATCCAAAATCTTTTTAATAACAAGGTAGGATCTGGGATTAGTTTTTATAGCCACATCTGGTTTATTGGCCTCCTGAACGCTCGAACTTCCAACCCTTGGAGTGTAGGTTGGGTTCAATGTGGATGTGAGGGTTTCCTGGGGCTTTGCTGAAATGCCTCTACTCCTGTCAACCCTTACAGGGACCTGAAAGCATGACAGTGCCACAGCACTTGGGGGAGCCCAGGGCCAGTTGGCTGGAGGTAAGGATCTTGCATTGTGCTTTGAGGATGCAGCTCTGGGAGTGACTGCTCACATGAAGTGCACAAACCTTCAGTTTGGGCACCTCCTGAACACACATGTCATTGGTTATAGTCTCTACAACCACTGAGGTTTTGCCCCCGCTGCCAGGAAGCTTCTTCTTTCAGATCATTCAGGAAAGGGACAGAGACAGCCAGCTGGTGTGACTCATGAACAATATCTTCAGCACCACTTGGTTGAAGGTAGGGTCGGTTCATCTGGCCAGAAACCTGTATTGCTTGACCAACAGCCTTAGGTAGATGTCCTGGCTCTTGGTCTGCCTGTGCTGAACCTTTTGGTCTTTGTTGTGGCAGATGTCGACTGTCATTATGACACCTTCTGCTCCACCAAGTCTGGAAAGAGAGAACAGACAGCATGCAAGGTCTTTTCCCAGTAATAGGAAAAGAGTGTTTTGGGGGGCAAGTCTTTTATCCATCTTTTTCCCTGAATAATAAGGAAAAGTAGAGACAGGTGGGAATCCGAAAGTGACCCATTTCCAAACCCAGGAAAAGTCCCACTGTGGAGTTTTATGACATACAACATCCCTCAGACAAAAGGGCATTGAAAAATATTGGCTGAAAAAAATTTAAATGCATCTATTTAATGCAAGTGATGCTTCTCTTTGTGAATGGTATATAAAATTACTTTGGTTCATCTTACTACATTTTAAAGTTTAAGAAGCATATATTTATGAAATAACTAGACTCTAACATTTTTAGGGGGTTCTACATTTGTCCATAGATTACAAAGTTTCTTATGATGGCATATTTCAAATGTTAGGCTAAACTCTTTTAAAATAACTCTAGCTCAAATGAGCTTTCCTCAATAGACAATTTTTTATTTATTTAGTATTTGTGTTTTGTTTTCTTCCAGATAGATTTGATAGCCAGTGGGAACTGACAATTTAAGTAATGCAAAACAATCTGGTTATGACAACTGAGAAAAAGAAATGTGTGCTGTCTTTTAAGGTTATCATTTCCTTGATCATTTACAAAGAGGCTGACATCTATGTCATCCTTGTTCATAGTCACAGTACACCTTTGCATGCAACCCAAAATGACAAGGAGTGAGTGTGAGGTAATATGCCTATTAGCTGCTTTGTGAAACAATTTGTTTTAGGTTACAGTTCTTTTGAATCTTCTACAAAAATCTTAACTAAGAGGAAATGTAAATCTCAGGTAACATTTTTAATATCTATTTTTGGCCCAATTATGATGTAGCATTGACTTGTTCCAGGAGTTTTAACATTACTGGGATAGACTATCAGTGGTGGTCAGAATGACTTAGAGTTTACAAAGCATGTGGACATTCTTTTTCAAGAAAGTAGGCAAGATAATATGAGCTGTTGTTTCAGGTAATAAAGTAGAATCAAGTGATAAAACATTTGGGCCATTCGCAGAAATGGACTGTGACACAGCTAAATTAGTCAATTGTCTCACAGGCCAACTTCACTATAGATAAAGGGCTATATATACTAGTTATCAATATTCCCTTAAAACCAGTCCTGATGTGTTTGTAAGCAGGAGCATAATTCTATGGCTACAATCAACAAAGAAGTATCAGGCCAGCCCACCAGGCCCAACCAAACTGGTATCTCACTGCAGGTTGATAGAGATTAGCATATCACATAAGCCAAATGTTGTTGCCCAGCTTAAAATATGATACTGCTATTTTGCAGAAAAAGTGTAAGCCCTGTTCTGCAACACCAGTAAGATAGAGAAGCATTCATAGATACTGTGTTCAATGTGATCCAATAATTGAAACATAGAATACATATCTTGTAACAAACCATTTTAAAATGTTAAGACATAAGAATTAGGGCTTGGATATTGAATGTTAACTGTAATTTAAATATAAAATAGAAAAATAATTAGGACTTGGAAAATAAATGACTATAGAGAAAGATGAGAAAAGATCTGGGGTTTCTTTACAGATCTTGGTCAACTCCTCCCTGTGGCAAGCTACCATTGCCATGGAAACCAGTGGAATTGTGACACTCAGGGCAGGGAGGGGTGATGACCAGTGAGCATCATAAGCTTTGCCGCACTGCAGCTTCCTGAACCTACCACTGGGAGTGATGCCCTGAAACTGGCCCAAAGAGACCTCTGCCCTGCTGCCTGATGACAACACCATCGAATTCCTCCCAGGCTGAGCTGGTCCCACAACCCTCAAGCGTCCATAGCCTCTCCCAGATAACTAGAAGCCTGTTTATAAGTAATGCCATGACAGCTAATAGCAGATTCATGTTGTCCAGCTACCACATCACTACGGTCATCAGTGTTTCAGTGGAGACAGTCAACACAATTTTTGAGGGCATCCAATACCTAAAGGTACTGGTGGCTGACTCTCCCAGCGTGCACCTCTATGATTTTTTTGATCCCATAGCTGATCGCATCCATAGTGTGGACATGAAGCGGGGCCGAGCACTGCTGCATTGTGTCACTGGCGTGAGCCGCTCCGCCACTCTCTGTATTGCCTTTCTCATGAAGTACCACCACATGTCGCTGCTGAATGCTCACAAATGGACCAAGTTATGCCGCCCCATCATCCGACCCAACAACGGCTTTTGGGAACAACTTATTCATTATGAATACAAGCTATTTACCAAAAACACGGTACGAATGATCAATTCTCCAGTGGGTAGGATCCCAGACATCTACCAAAAGGAGCTCCATTTGATGATGCCAAAGTAAGTCTCCCGGTCAGCCCCTGACATCTGTTATTGGATCCTACACCAACGTTGAACATGATCGCTGAACTTTCTTTGGTCAGTAAAGAAAATGAAATGCCTTTCAGAAGAGCAAGCAAAGAGGGAGGACTGTTGGTGTTTCTAGCTTAGTGAACTTTGTCTTTAAAGAATAAAGTCCATTCAGTGCAAGATAGTGACAGTATTTCTTATCCTGTGTGTAGTTGGTCATGGCTGCTGGGGCCTAGCTAGAGAGGAGGGTGGGGAAGGCTGTGCTCAGCTTAGATGGGCCTGCATCTGGGACCTGCCCCATGCTGTCTAACCCAGGACCCCCCCCCATCCCTTCTGGTTCTTTCCATGCCAAAGCCGGAGCCTTAGACATCATGGCACTTCCTGCATGATATAAAAGTCAACTTACTGGATAAGTGGGCTTCATGGGGTGCTCTGGGAGCCCTGGGGGCCTTAGGGGAAAATCAGGCCACCCGTGCCCTAACCTTTAGCCACAGTAGCCTATCTCTGGTTTTGTAGATTGAATTTATGTATAAAAGAGTTTTCAAAGAAACCATTTCACTATATAAAGTTTTAAAATGTTTTTGAATGCAGTACTAAATGCCACAGCTTCAAGGTACTGTTGTCAGCTCTGACCAGCCTTTGGGAAAAAGGGGAGTAATCCCCTTCTCCAGGG
Source organism: Tonatia bakeri (assembly GCA_004024845.1). Taxonomy (NCBI): domain Eukaryota; kingdom Metazoa; phylum Chordata; class Mammalia; order Chiroptera; family Phyllostomidae; genus Tonatia; species Tonatia bakeri. Next base: position 12,715 of record PVIA01001877.1, read on the forward strand.
CAAGTGCTGGAAGAACAGGCCTGACACCAGGCCTCAAGGGTTTCTCTTATGGGCTTTGGCTTGGAGGGCTGGAGCTGCTGGCTAGGACACAGTTCTGTCATCTCTGATACCTCCTCCCATTGTGACCTTGGGGATGTGAGGGCCTCTGTTTCCTCACCTGTCAAAGCAGTGATAGCCCATCTCTCACAGGTTGGTTGTAAGGTTTAAATTCCTTAGAACAAGACCTAGCAAATGAATGGTTTCATGCTTGGAGTAAAGGGCAGCTCTCATTACTGATGATACTCATTGGCCCTGCTGGGTGGGGGTCAGCACATTCATACTCACAATGACATTTTCCACATCAATACATAGCTCTTTTGTTGTCTGCAAAGTGCTCTTTCAGAAATTCACCCTGTCTGTAAAACCAAATGGTTTAAGTTTCCTTAGGATTCTACCTCAGAGGAAGCCTACATTTAGAGCTTTTTCAGAGTCCCCATTGTGTCACTGTGTTTAAACTATGTACAAGCAAGAAGTAAGAATCACAATTCCAGCCACTGCCCCCCCGCCACGGCTTTGTTTAGAATCACTGACCATTAAAAGCCAGCGTTCCAAGATCCACTAGGATCCAAAGAGGAATTTGCTAAAAGGATGAATGACTAGTCCCCAGAAGTAGGTCCTGGAATCCAGAACTGTTCAAACTCCCCAGGCCCCTGGCTCTTGCTTTGGAACAGCTATTCTAATCCAGCTGATTTCAGACCAAAACAAAAAAAATCATGAGACAAGAGCACAACTAGTTCAGTTAACACAGACCTGTGGGACCATAGCTCAGTGAAGTCTGAACGCCCTTTGTCTCCAAGCCCACCCCCACCTCCAATTTCACAAAAGGAGAGCCCAAGGAGGCAGTTGGGGGTGTGGGGTGAACTATGAAAACCACTACTCTAGACAGATTCCCTCCTTTCACAGGTAGAAGAACAGTCTTGCAGAACACATGGGCTGGTGTGGCAGAGCCCCCACAAAGCTGCCTTTCTATCAGAAACCCAGATGGAAAATCTTTCCTTGCCTCTTCCTGGTTTCTGGTGATTGCTACCAATCTTTGGTGTTGCTTGGCTTCCAGGTGCATCTCTGTGATCACATGGTCATCTTCTGTAGTGTGTCTTCTCATCTGTCTTTACTCTGTGTATGTCTGTGTTCAAATTTCCCTCTTCTTATAAGGATACCAGACATATTAGGGGCTTAGCAGGACCTCATCTACTTCAGTATGACCTCATCTCAATTAATTACATCTGCAACAACCCTATTTCCAAATAAGGTCACATTCTGAGATTCTGAAGGCTAAGACTTCATATTTTGGCATCACACATTGCAACCTATAACATGGTTGTTCCCAATTTTTGTCAAGGATGCATAAAGTGTTATAACAAACAGAGACACAAACATACAGAAAAGGATCATGTCACCTGTGTGGGGGCTCAGAATGAGATACCCCAAGATGGGCTTCTGTGGTACACAGATTATTTTGACCTAAAGAATTTAGCTTCAGGCTCAAGAGAAATTTCTTCCCCTCCTTTAACTACCTAGGACCTGAATTAGGGGACTTGCCCTAATAACAGATTATCAGAGATAACCTATTTTGATTCACCTATATGGTCAGTGCAAACTTCTAATTACTAAACACCTGTTCTTTTTATCATACTGCAATGACCTTTTGAAGCCCCCAAAGCACCTTACCTCTCATCCCTAGCTCAGAATATTTTATATGCCCATGTTCCCTTTCTGTGTCTAAATCTCTTATGTATATGGGGCTTCTGACTCTCTCATGTATGTGAGGTTCCCATACATATGTATGTATTAAAATTGGTTATTTTCTCTTGCTAATCTGTCTCCTGTCTATTTGGTTATTAGACCAGCCAAAAGAATCTTGAGTATAGAGGAAAGTGTCCCCCCTACCACACACACATCTGGAAAAAAGAACTGTAGCTGTTTAAAAGTAAAATATGGGGTAAAAATTAAAAATAATAATAACCATCATTTATTAGGAAGCTATAGCATCAGGTACTTTTTTAAAGTTTTTTTAAAATTCTTTTGGAGAGTTGAAGGGAGAGAAACATCAATTGATTGCCTCCCATATGCGCCTTTTCAGGACAGAACCCACAACCTAGGTATGTGCCCTGACTGGGAATCAAACCTGCAACTCTTGGGTTACAGGACGATGCTCCAACCAACTGAGCCACACCGACTAGGGCATCAAACACTTTACAGTGTCTCTAGTCCTTACAATAGTCCTTCAGGGTAGTTATTACCCATATATTACTAAGGAGAAAACAAATTCCAAGAGGTTAAGGAATTTGCACTCAGCCTAAGAGTGAAGAGGTGACATTAAGACTGGGTTCTGTTTTCTTTCATTTCTTTTGAGACAAAAGTATGTAAGCAGATGGAAAGAAGGAAGATTTTGAGTCATACCCTTAATTCTCAAATAGTGTACACATAACCAAATGCAGGTCTAGCTGCCTGACACTACAAAAGCCAATACTTGATAGACAGGTGCCAATGTAAAGGACAGTGGTTTATTTGCAGATGCCAGCCATGTGGAAGATGAGGGACTCATGTCTCAAAGCCCATCTCCCCCTCTCAGTGGAGGCAGCAGTTTTTTTTATAAGGAGGGAAAGGGGAACAGAACAAACAAATCAAGAAAGGAAGTTGAAAAATTCTCCATGTACAGACAAGCACAGTCCATCCCAATAAAGCAAGTAATGGTCTGGTGTGTATTATCCTGGTCTAGTCATCCTGGCTTTACCTCCTCCTGACTTTATTTCATCCTGGCTCCACCGTCAAAGGTAAGCAAATTTTCCAGAGCTGAGATGCCTGAAGTTCAGAGTCTTTATCTTTCAAAACTAGTTCCTAGGATTCTTATATAAACATGCTGTTCATCTATAAGCTATATATTAGTCAGAGTCAGCACTTACAGAAACAATGTCAATAGAATGGTGGGGTGGGTTACAATTTCCCACCATTACAATTTTCCACTGTTAATACATACAAATCATCTAGGGAGATTTTATTATACAGACCTGGTCCTCAACACCAAAAATTTAGGTTCAGTAGGTAATGGGTAAAGTACAGGAAGCTCCATTTTTAACAAATGTCTCAGATAACTCTGATAAAGGCTAAGAAACATCAACCAGTTGTTAATACTAGGTATTCCATATCTTGCTCTTTGTCCCTCTTTTCTGAATTATCTATTCATGCCTGTAGACAGTTTTCTATCAGTGTAAATCTTTTTTTTTTAGTTGTAAGGACTGAAATATAGAATAAGAATACAGTACTCAGTATTTCCTATCAAGTATGTTGCATATATTTCCCCCACTTTATCATGTGCCATTTATTTATGGTCTTGCTTGCAATTCAAAAGTTTAACTTTTCATTATTAAATCTATTAGACTTTAACTGAATGTTTTTTGCTTCTAAATAATACTTTAAAGCTTTTCTCCATTGCATAATCATAAAAATGTTAACTATTATTTTCTCCTAATTTATTGTTTTTCACTTTTAAACTTTTCTGCCAGTGTTTTTAAAGATTTTATTTATTTATTTTTAGAGAGAGGGGAAGGGAGAGAGAAAAAGAGGGAAACATCAATGAATGGTTGTCTCTTGTGCGCCACCTACTGGGGACCTGTCCTATAACCCAGGCCTGTGCTCTGACCAGGAATGGAACAGGCAACTCTTTGGTTCACAGGCCAGCACTCAATCCACTGAGCCACACCAGCCATGGCCAGGGCCCAGTTTTTTAATTAGAAAATTTTCAAGCATCCAGGAAATTGAAAGAATATAGCACAATTAGCACCCATATTGTCTCCACTTAGGTTAATCAATTGTTAGCCTTTTGTCATATTTGCTTTCTCTCTGAAAGTAATACATTTTTTGACCCATTTGAAAGTAAGTTGTAGATATCATGACATTGAACTTTGAATATTTCAAATTGCATCACCTTAGAATAAAGATATTCTCCTACATATGATATCATTATCAAATATAAGCCAATTAATTAACAATGATTCCCTCATTATTTAAATTTTTCACTTAAGTTCAAAATATCTTTTATAGCTATTTATTTTCTTTCCCAAACAGAATCCAATCAAGGTCACACATTTTATTTCATTATTGTATTTGTTTTAATGTAGAATGATGCCTCCGCTCTTTTCCTCCCATGACATTGTCCTTTTGGTGAGTCCAGAAAAATTTTGTCATATAATTTCCAGCATTCTGGAATTGTCCAATTGTTTCCTCATGCTTGTACCTTTATCACCTTCATTTTCATTAAACTGTAAGTTAGGTCTAGAGGTTTGAATAGATTTGGGTTAAATATTTTTTCTAGAATACTTCAGAAGTGATATCATGTTAAATCACATTAACTAGCACAAATGTTTCTTTGTTCCATTAGCAGTGATGCTAAGTTTGATCACTTAGCTAAGGTAGGGACCCCCAGACACCAGCCTTTAAAATTTACAAGTAATCTGAGGGGTGATACTTTCCCACCATGTGAGTATCCTGTTTCTTTCATCCAATGGAATTAGCATTCATTAACACTCCTTGCCTCAATCAATTATTACCTTGTGGAACATGTCATTCTTAAAAGTATCCCAAACTAACTTTGGTATGTGGTGTAAATTGGACTTACTTAATTTTTAAAAATAATTTTGAGATGTTGCAAAATCACCATAAATATTTGTGTTTGCTTTTTTCCTTCTGGTTTGTTGCAATGTCTTTGTCTCTTTTCCTGTGCCAGTATCACATTCCTTAACATTGGTGCAGCTTCATTAGCCTGTCATATTTAGTAGAACAATGACATCCCCCCACACCCCACTCCTGCCCTCACAATTATGCTTCTTTTTCAGAGTTTGTTTTTGTTGTTAGATTCTTTCTTTTTCTTTTTTGAATAAACCATTTTAATAGTCATCACAACATTTTAAAAAATTCTTATTAGGTCTTGACTGGAATTACTATTTTCTTGTGTATTAGTCAAGGCTGAATCAGGAAAACAAAAACCACAATAGTTTTTTAAAGATTTTATTTATTTATTTTTAGAGAGAGAGGAAGGGAGAGAGAAAGAGAGGGAGAAAAACATTAATGTGTGGTTGGCTTTTGTGCACCCCCTTCTGGGGACCTGGCCTGCAATCCAGGCATGTGTTCTGACTGGGAATCTAACTGGTGACCATTTGGTTCACACTCAATCCACTGAGCCACACCAGCCAGGGCCACAATAATTATTTTATCAGAGTAAATTTAATATAATGAACTGTTTAACTAGCTATTAGAGAACTAAAAAAGCAAAAATAGAAAACCATATGTACATATATACAATATATATGTGTATATATAATGTATATGTACATAAATATATATATATGTGTGTATACGTATATATATATATATAAAATAATTTATCTGGAAAAAGTCTAACCATTATTAATATAATGAAAATAATTTGTGCGGCATCGATGTAACCTGGCAGCCAAATAGAGTGGACTGGAATGCACATATGTGAACAATGACAACTTCACTGTACTGGTCAGTGGTAGTGGTAGACGCCATTGAGTGAGCAGGTGTACTGTGTGGCTGTCACATTCAAAATGACTGAATGAGTAGAGCAACGAATCTGCATCAAATTTTGCATGAAGCTTAAACATTCCTCCATGGAAACTATTCAGATGACTCAGAAGGCCATGGCTATGGCCAACTGGTGACTGTCGACTTCATTATGACAACACGCCTGCTCATGCATCATGTCTCCTGCAGAGTTTCTTGGAGAAACATCAAATCATCCAGGTGACTCAGGCCCCCTTCAGCCCAGGTTTGGTGACCTGCAACTTCTGGCTTTTCCTAAAACTAAGGGAACCTTTGAAAGGAAAGAGATTCCCTTTCAGACTCTAGATGAGATTCAGAAAAATACAACAGGGCTTCTGATGGGCAATTGGGAGAACTGTGTGAGGTCCTAAGGTGCCTACTTTGAAGGGGACTAAGGTGTCATTGTCCTATGTATAATGTTTCTTGTATCTTGTATCTTCTTCAATAAATGTCTCTATTTTTCATATTATGTGGCTAGATACTTTCTGGACAGGCCTTTTATATATACTTAAATAAAGGCTCATCTATCCAGAATGTCTGAATCTTGATCAGGAAAGTATTAACCATATATTATGCATGTTTCTGGAGTTTGTATATGTTAATTCCAAAGGCTCATAATGTTAGAAAATTGTAATTTAGTTTACTAAAACACATACATGCTCACTCAATTCTTTACAATTCAAATTTTAAAATAGTTTTTGCCTGCTAAAACATTTAGCATTCTCTTATGTTACCAATAAGATATCTGTGACACCACATGATTGTTCATTCTGATCTACACTATTGAGGTAAAGAGGTAAAGTTATCCAACAAGAGGGTATGTTTACCTGGGGGTACTTGAGAGCCAGTTGCCAGCTACATTGGTGTCTCCTTTTCATACACATTTCATTATTACCCATTAATGAAATATATGCAGGTGAGGAGGTGACCTCTGGATCACCTTGTGGGAACTGCCTGATAAGGGGAGAGGAGGCAATGGAAACATGAATTTTATAACAACCTTTTGGTGTTTGGGCCAAAATCTCTGCCAGGTCCTCACCATCAAAGTCTTAACCTGTGTTCTGAACACCTAGCTGTGTTCAGTAAGCTTGTTTAACAAGGCTTTCTGAATAGGACTCAATAGTGTAAGAATCTGGACTTATGATTGGCTATTTTCTTCACTAGTCTATATGGCAAAGGAACAAAGAATGAGCATGGGACTTGACCAACTTAGAAGGCTTTTGTGATAAATTTGATCGTACTCTGAGGGCTCCAAGTTTAGACAGATCTGGGGCTTGTGCTGAGGACAGTAAGAGTTTGCATTCATTTCTAGCTTTATGACACAGAGGTCAAAGAATGTGTCATGTATAACATTTACTTTAGATAACTGAGATTTTTCTCATTAGCTATCTCTTGAACAGTGGAACATGCATTATCTATTGGTGGGATAATATAAAAGATATACCATATATATACCATATTTTGCCATATATAATGCACACCCACATTTTTGGCCCAAACTTTCAAGAAAAAAAATCTTTCATTTTAATTTTTTAATTCAATTTTTAAAATTTATTTCTATTTAGATACTCGTTTTTTTGTATTATAAAGGAATCTTAGCATTTGTTTTTTGTTTTTTAATATATCATGGTACAAGAAATTTTACGTAACAAATAATTACAAAACACAAGAACAGATACAAGGTATTTCAGGTACTACTCATGTATAATGTGCACTCTTATTTTTCCCTCAAAAGAAGTGCTCATTATACATGGCAATTTATACATTTAAAAATGTTTAATGTTTGAATAGGTAATGTACTTGTGACTTGACATTCAAATGGTACATAAAGGTATATGTAGAGAAAAGCCTCCTCACTTTTGTCCTCTCACCAATCAATTCCTTTCCTCAAAATCAGTCAATATTATTAGTTTCTCCTGTATCCTTCTAAGATATTACTTTGTGCATCTACAGGAAATTACACATGAATATTTTCTCATTTTTCAACAAGCGGGAGCATGCTTTACACACTGTTCTCTACCTTGTTTCTCTTTGTTTATATGTTACAGATCAAGCTAAGTCAGTGAAAGAGAACATCCCTATTCTTTTTGACAACATAGTATTTCATTGTGTGGAAGTATTATAATTAATTTAACTTGTGCCTTATTGATGGACATTTAGGTTGTTGACAGAATTTTGCTATGACAAATAATACTGCATTAAATAAATGTGCAATTATGTTTATGCAGATAAATTATTTTATTAATGTAAAAATATATCCATAAGTGTGTTGTGACCATTCAAGACCTGGCAGTTTCATGGCATTCACGTACTGTAGATGGAAAATATTCATGGAGCCATTGGGATGTCTGGCATGCCTCTATTCACAGGTGGGTGAGCCACACACAGTGCTAGCTGCGTGTCTATCTGCATGTCTTTGCATGATACATATCATGGCCCTTGCTCCCCAGTGTGCACCCAGCAGAGAGTCCTTACCTGCTTAAGTAGTAGAGATGAACAGAGCTGGCAAGAGGCCAGAAATTATATAACATAACATAATTCTGCATATGTGAGCCCACTTCATGTTATGGGAACAGTTTATTGGACTCAGTCTCAAGGTTGTGAGAACACTACTTACCAGGACTCTCCAAGGATATGAGAACACTGCTTCCCTTAGCTACCCAGACACCTGAGTGAGGAAGCCAGACTGCCTCCACTTACCCTACAACCCACCCCTTCTGGGTTCCTCACCTTACAATTTATGTGAGGATGTCTTCTGCAAGACTCCCTCTGCAAGGAGAGCAGAGCCCTGCACCCATAACCCACAACAGCAGTGTAGACTATAGCAACAAGCAAGCAAAACACAAGTGCTGCCACTCAGGACAGCAAGAACCCACTGACATTCAGTAGTTAGGAATGCCCACCATTTCCACCATTTCTGTAAAAGATCACCTATCAGGCATTCAATGGCAGGGGTCTCAGAGGCTAATGCCCATAAAACTTGACTAACACTGTGGTGGACATCAGGGACATAGACACAGCATTCTGCCCCTACTAGGGCACATACTCCACCTTGGGATACAGTAAGCATATCTAAAGCCACATGATTTTGCAAGGCTACTTTTTGTAATTGATACACTTCCTCATTTAGCAGGCTTAAAGAATCATGTGTTGCATTCAGTGCATGAGCAGTGTGCAAAGCCAAAGTGGTTATCTCAGTCTCAGTGGCTACACAAGCAGCTTGAGGAGAAAAAATAGCTAATGGGTAATATCATCAGGCAGTACGCTTTACCTGGTGTCGTGCTTTAAATGTTTCCCAATTTGTTACATGGCTTACAAGAGTTTTCTGAACTGGAGCAGGCAAATAGGGCCATGCCCAAGTACAACAACCAGTCCAATTCCAGGCAGGAAAGGCCACCCATGTGAGCCACACACCCAGAGGGCTCCAGTAGGAACTGCAGCCCGTCCATCATCCTGTACCTCCCAGAAATGCTCTAGAGTCTGAGTCTGACACAGACCTCTCAGAGTCCAGCCCACCTGGGCTTGTCCTTTGGGGTTCTCAATGCAAAGGGGAGCTGGTCCAGCCAGCCCCATGGCATCAGCTCTGAGCCACCCTGAGGCATCCCATATGTGGTAGCCACTTAATGGCTGGGCCGGTCATACCGCTGCTTCACTCCAGCATAGATGTCAGTCCAGGTAGCATTCCACAGGGAATATTCATTGTTCCACTGGTTCTGAAGCCAAGTCCAATTTGAGATAGAAGCAGAATCAATGCACCATGGGAGGCCAGCTGATGTGCTCAGGGGGAGTTCAGTGCAGACCTTGCAATGCTGATTGGTCAGCCACTAAGGCATAGGTATGAACCCAGTCTACTAAGGGGTTACCTTGCACTCTAAGGGTGAAAAGACAGAGCAATTATAGGCACCAGTAAAGGCAAGTCACAACCCTCAGGCAATATACAAGCCAGCTCAGCATCTACTTGCAATAATGGGAGAATTCATAATGGACCATAGAGAAATCACAAAGGTGCCACAAAGAAGCATTTCGTGATCTGCTGGCCCTGGGTATGTCATCTTTGAGACTAGGGGCCATGTCCCAGTCACCCAGGGCACTATTTGCAAGTTTCTCTCCACCCCTTGGCCCCAAGGGGCAACAAGAGCCACCCAAAGCATGTAAGGAGCTTTTATTTCCCAAGGCTGCATCCAAGTGGCTGTTTGCCCTCACTCCAGGCCCTGTGGAGTGGGCAAGTGAATATTCCCCTGTTTTCCCATGCCTGGTTTCAGCAAAGCATCCTTAGTCTGTACTTGCAGCTGAATTGGAGTAGCAGTGTGGTGGAGCAATGCTTCCACTGGAGCTGGGCCTCCCTCTCCGACTCCTCTCATTTAGAGTCCAGAGAACCATTCATAAGCATTTTGTCCACCTCCTCAGCATAGGGTTGGCAGCTACAGCTCACAGGTACTGCTTTAAGAGATCAGTGTACCATTTAATCATTCCAGTAGCTTGGGATGATAGGCCACGTGAAATTTCTAGTCAACCTGCAGATCTCAAGCCCATTGTTGTACCAAGGCCCCAGTGAAATGTGTCCCCTGATCACTTTCAGTGATTAAGGGTCATCCATAAGCAGCACATAACTGCTCCAGTGCAGCAATCACTGCTTTCGGATCTGGGTGCCGTGGGATAAGCAGTTAAAAGTCCTGTGGCCATGTCCACACCTGTAATAGCATATGTATATCCCTCTGAACTAGGTAGGGGCCTGATTACATTCACCTGCCACCAGGTCAGCAGTACCTGTCCCCCGCACCACCAGAAGTTCCCACAGGCCTTTGGGGATGCTCTTGTGAGCAGACAACACAGGTCTCACAAGCTTCTTTTGCCTTTGCCAAAATAACAGGTAATCCCCAAGTTTTTATAGTGGACCATGTGGTCTTTTGCCCAGCATGTAAGAGGCAACAATGTAGCCTCTGGGCTTCTTCCCTTCCTGAGGAACTGGCAGGTACTGTGAACCTGCTCAGCCTCGAAGGGCCGCAACACATTAGGGTATTATGAGAAATGGAAATAGTGGACCTGTGTTCAGGAAAACCTAGTTGATCACCTATGTGCCTCCTTTGCTACTCACACAACTACCACATTCACAAAGAACACTTCACTTCTGACACTCCTAGTCATCAGATGTGAGGAGGCTTTTCCCCACACCCAACAATTCTCTGTGACACAAGCTGGGTTTCCTGCAATTTAATTCAGTTCTAACTCTATATGGAGATAGCATCAGATCCCACAAGTTAAGGGCTCAATGCCACAAGACTGCTCCCACCCCACTTCAGATGCCAGTTGCCAGGTACTCAGATTACCAACAAAAGTTGTGGCTACAAATCAGAGGCTACCATGACCCCCTCCTCAGGTTTGATTCATTTGCTTGGGCAGTTCAAAGAACTCAGGGAAATACACTTACTAGTTGTATTAAGGGTTATGATAAAGGATACAAATGAACAGCTAGGAGAAGACTTGCATTGGACGAGGACTGGGAGGGTCCCAAGTTCAGGAGCTTCTGTGTCAGTGGAGGTGCAGTATGTCACTCTCCTGGTGTGGATGTGTTCACCCTCCTCAAAGTTTCCTGACCCCCTTGGAATTTGATGGAGGCTTCTTCACGCACAGGCATGATCAATTATTAACTCCATTGCCATTGCCCTTTTCCTTCTGGAGAAGTGGGGGGTGAGGGTGGGCTGAAAATTCCAAGCCTCTAATCATGACTTGGTCTTTCTGGTGACTAGCCCCCATCCAGGAGCCCACCCAGAGTTACCTCATTAGAACAAAGAGTACCCCTAGTGCTTGTATCACTTAGAAATTTACAAGGGTTTTAAGAGCCTTGTGTCAGGGATGGGGTCAAAGACAAATATTAGAACAAGAGATGCTCCTAGTACTCTTAGAAAATTACAAAGGTTTCAGCAGCTCTGTGCCATTGACATATATATATTTTTTCTATTATCTTACAGGTTCCAATTTTATAATTTGAAATTTTGATATACATTGCCAGATTAATTTCTATAGATGTTATCAACACTTAACAGCAATGCATGAGAGTGTCTGTTTCTCCACAGAATCAGCAGCACTGCATTATCACGCTTTTGTATCTTTGCCATTCCAACTGGTAAAAAATGGTATCTCAGTTTACTTTTAATTTGCATGTCTCTTATTATAACTAAGTTCTAGCATCTTTTCATTCTTTTAAAACCCATTTGTATTTTTCTTTCTATGAATTAGCTGCTCATATCAGTTTTTACTAGATTGCTAGTTTTTTTCTCACTGATTTGTAAAAACTTTATTAGAGAAATGAGACATTTGTGATTAGAACTTCAGATATCTTCTTCAATTTTTACTTAATTTTCTAATTGTATTTTTTCCATTACCATTTATTCCCCTTATCTTGCCCTCCCCTCTTCTTCAAATTTTTATTTGTCTTTTGACTTTGCTTAGAATGGATTTGCGAGGCAGAGACCATTTTTATGTAGTCAAATTTATTTTTTATGGCTTTTGTGTTCTGTGTCATTCTCACGAAGTCTCTCTACTCTCTAAGATTGTACTAAAAATGACTCCCATAGCTCTTCAAGTACGTTTATGGTTTCAATTTAAACATTTAAATATTTGATCCATCTGTAATATATCCTAGTGTGAGGATGGATCCAACATTACTTTTTTTTCAGATTGCTACCACCATTTTCATCTTTTATATAATTTATAAGATAAAATGTTATACTCACATATAATTTCTATATAATTCATAATACATTATACATATTGTTAGTAGTATTTACATTCTTTTTTTAAAAGGTTTTATCTATTCTTTTTTTTTTTTTTAGAGAGAAGGGAAGGGAGGGAGAAAGAGAGAGAAACATCAATGTGTGGTTGCCTCTCATGAGCCCCCCCCACTGGGGACCAGGCCTGCAGCCCAGGCATGTGCCCTGACTGGGAGTCAAACTGGTGACCCTTTGGTTCACAGGCCCATGCTCAATCCACTGAGCTATACCAGCCAGGGCAGTATTTATATTCTTAATATTCATATTTATTTTTTGTCTGCTTGATATACCTAAGATTAAAAGGTATGTTAGTTGTATATCAATATTTCTATTATCTTCCTGTTAATTTCTCTCTATATTGCTGTGATAGTTAATTTTATGTGTCAAATTGGCTAGGCTATGTTGTCCATTTGTTTGGTCAAACACTGGTCTAGATGTTGCTGTGAAGGTATTTGTGTATGTGATTAATATTTACCATCAGTCCACTTTAAGTTACCCTTCATATGTGGGTGGGTCTCCTCCAATGAGTAGAAGGCCTTAAGAGCAAAGACTGAGGTTTACTCAAGAAGAAGCAGTTTGTCTAAAGAATGCAACATAGAAACTCTGCCTGAGTTTTTAGGCTGCTGGCCTGCCCTGCAGGTCTCAAACTCCAGACTGCAACATCAACTCTTATCCGAGTTTCTAGCCTTTTGTGCCCACCCTACAGATCTACAGATCTCAGACTTGTCACCTTCCACAGTGATGTAAGCCAATTCCTTAAAACAAATCTCTCTCTAAGTATCTATGTATGTATGTACACACACATACACATGTGTATATGTATTATATGCTATTAGTTTTGTTTCTTTTCCTTTTTCTTGAATTTATTGGGGTTACTTGTTAACAAAATTTTACATGCTTCAAGTGCGAAATTCCACGCCACATCATCTATACATTGTATCATGTGTTCACCAACCCAAATCAAGTTTCCGTCCATCACCATTTCTATGGAGAACCCTGATTAATATAATTTCTAGTGGTTTTCTCCATATATCTTGATGGTATGATAGAATATAAAACTAGCTTGCTTGGCCTGATTAATGATTTTTGGTCTTGATGCTCTTATATTGCCAACTCCTCCCCCTCCTTTTTTTTGGGGGGGGGGCTCTGTATTATCTAATATATTTCATCTATTTGTTTTACTTTGTAATATGTCATTTTTAATGGCATGTCTATTGTAACTAGATTATACTGAATTTATTTTATTTGACCAGGTTTTTTTAAAAAATTTTATTTATTTATTTTTAGAGAGGGGTAGGGAGGGAGAAAGAGAGGGAGAGAAACATCAATGTATGGTTGCTTTTTTTGCACCTGCTACTGGGGACCTGGTCTGAAACCCAGGTATGTGACCTGACTGGGAATCTAATCGGTGACCCTTTGCTTCACAGGCTGGTGCTCAATTCACTGAGCCACACCAGCCAGGGTTCAACCAAGTTTTTTTAATAATGGATTTACATATTAAACTCTGAAATCTTTGTTTTTATGCCATTTTGTTCTGTGACATTTAGTAACACTTCTTTGCTATTTTCTGTACTTTCCATTTAGTTTTTATCTTCTCCATTGTTTTAGAAATTATTTTATTCTATTAGTTGAAAGCAGCTACCTTTAGGAAGAACAAATTAGTACTTTTCACTACACCTATTTCCTGAATTGATATAGTAAGCATACAAGGTCTGTCCAGAAAGTATCCAGCCATGTAATATGAAAAATAGAGACATTTATTGAAGAAGATAAAAGATACAAGAAACATTGAGCATAGGACAATGATCCCCTAGTCTCCTTCAAAGTAGGCACCTTGACACCTTACACAGTTCTCTCATCGACATCAGCTTCCCCACCATATTTTCCTGAATCTCATCTAGGGTCTGAAATCTAATCCCTCTCAAAGGTGATTTTACTTTTGGGAAAAGCCAGAAGTTCAGGTGCCAAATCTGGGCTGTAGCGGGGCTGAGTCACTAGGTAATTTGATGTTGCTCCAAGAAGTTCTGCACGAGATGTGATGCATGAGTGGGTATCTTGTGATGATGAAGCTGTCAATCACCAGTTGCCCATAGCCATGGCAGTTCTGAGTCATCCGAGTAGTTTCCATGAAGGAATGTTCAAGCTTCATGCAAAATTTGATGCAGATTCATTGCCCTACTCACTCAGTCATTTTGAATGTGACTGCCAAACAGTACACATGCTCACTCAACGGTGTCTACCACCCTCACTGACTAGGACAGTGAAGTTACCATTGTTCACACATGTGCATTCCAGTCCACTCTCCTTGGCTACCAGGTTACATTGATGTCGTGCAACCTAGTCTCATTATACTAACAATGGTGGACTTTTTCTGGACACACCTTGTATAACCTGGTATGGCCCTTTAAGTTTTTCAAAAGCTTTCTTTAACTTACTTTTATCTAATTCATGAGTCCCAAGTGAAATGGCATATTTTGAATCATACTTTTTAGTTACAGAATTTAGCATACTTTATCTTTACTTCATTCCCATTCTTACCTATGAAAATGTTAACTCAGGTTTTAGATGCATACAGTTTTATTACTATTTAAACAATTCATTACCTAATTTGTGTAAAAATATTGAGATTTAAGTTTAGTTTTATAATTAGATATAGTGCAATAATTTAGATGTACCTCTATTTTGGCTTCATACTACTCCCTCCATGACTTCCCCATTATGGAGCTTCTTCTTTTTTTTTTCTCTTCATGTCTTTGTTGGTTTAAAAATATTGTAACAATTTATTTCAAGAAGGTGATATATTTTATGATCTCTTAGATAGCAGAGAGTGTTTTTCTGACATCTTTATACCTGAAAGACAACTCAGATATATATTATATAAGTTTTGGGTCATAAATTTTTCTCTCTAAAATTCTAGATATAAGAAGTTTTATCTGGGCAATCTGATTTCATACTTTTGCCTGAACAATTATGGACACTTTAATATTGTAGCTTAAAACTTCTGCCATGATGTGTCCTGCTGTAGTTCCCTTTTATTGACTTTGCCTATAACATAATGAGCTCTTCAGTCAACATACACTGTCCTTCAACATAAGAAAATGCCAGCTTTATTTTATGTTTATTACATCTCTTCCATTTGCCTTTGTTTCTTTTTTTAGGAACACATTATCCATATGTTGGTTCTTGGTTTTCTTCACTCTCCACAGCTATCATCTTCTCTCTCATTGTTTCCATCTCTGCCTTTTAAACTTAATTCCATTTCTTTTTCTTTAAAAAAAATATTTTATTTATTTATTTTTAGAGAGATGGGAAGGGAGGGAGAAAGAGGGAGAGAAACATCGACACGTATTTGCCTCTTATGCACCCTCTACTGGGGACTTGGTGTGCAACCCAGGCATGTGCCCTGAGTGGAAATCAAACCAGTGACCCTTTGGTTTGCAGGCTGGCACTCAATCAATCCACTGAGCCACATGAGCCAGGGTAATTTTATTCCATTTCTTAGCATTGGCTTTACTGTTGACACTGAGTTTAGTTTTCTACTAGCTAAATTTTCCCCTTTACTGTCTCCAATGTGTACTTTAATTTTGTTTCTGCTTTTTAAAAACTACTTATTCATTTTCTTTACCCTGTCCATCTCTCTTTTCATGTCATCCCACTGGATTTGCATCTCATCACCACTTCTTCATTCCTTTTGTTTTGTTTTGTTTTGTTTTGTTTTGTTTTGTTTTACAGAAACTTTAAGGATGTCAATAGGTTTCGAAAATTTCTCCTAGACCCTAGTGAAGAAGTTTTCATTTCCTCTGGTTCTGATTTTTGTCTTCTCCTAGCTCTGTGTTTATTATTCTCCTTACCCTCAAATAAGACAAGGTTTCTGTGGACTCAATCTCTCTACAGGTGATTGAGCCAGTTACCCTTGACCCACCATCTGTCTATGGAAGTAGTGGTAGAATCTTCATCTTGAGTGTATAGCTGTCTGACTTCATCTTTTTTTACCTCTTCTTTAGTAATGTGATACATAACACAATACCATTTCCAGCCAGACTTCCCTCTGGGATGTTCAAAATGCTGGCCTTTCCTTAAAGTTTTAGATAGGACTAACTACATAATTTGTAGAAAAGTTATAAGAAATATGAGAATGTGGGGCCCCTTGCTAAAAAAATTAAAAATGTCAAGATGGTGACAGCAGAGCATTAAACCAAGCATAAAGCTCTTTTTATCACTGGGTCTTTTGCAACTGCAGAGGTCTCACTCCCATGAAGACTGCTGTGGTTATGGGGACTGCACTCTTTAAATCTAAGTCTCCTTCCTTATCCTGCCATTCTCTCCCCTATTTCATGCTCACTTGTTTTTATCTATCTGCCTAGAAAAATAGGAAATACAGAGGTCTGAAGGATATGGAGTGGGGCTGGTGGTAGAGATCAATATTCTGGTGAGCAGCCTATAAGGGTAGAGAAACTGCTATCTCTTGTTGGTTTAGGTACCAATCTGTGAGTTGGGAGACAGATGGTAGGGTCACCAGGGGGTATGGTGTGGGCCTTAAATAAGCAGCTTCCTACCTTTCTCAGTTACTGTCTTTGAGGAAATGAAGCCAGGTAAACCATAACGGGGACCTTCTTGATCCACCCATTTAGGTCCATCTGCCTCATAATTAACATCAGTTTTACCCAGATCCAAGCCTTAGGTTTACTAAAAGCCTTTGAGTCTTTGATATTATCAAATGTGGTCTTTTTTTTTTTTCTGTATTTGAGGAGATTTTGTGAGAAGTTAGGCCAGGACACACTTTGGGGCAAATAGCAATATATTATTTTGAACTTGAAGCCCCCATGGATCCAATTAGTTAGGCCAAGGGTTGGAAAACGTTTTTTATATAGGACCAGATAGAAACAATTTTAGATTTTGCAGGCAAAGAGGCAAAAAACAAAGATATTATGTAGGTATTTATATAACAAGAGAAAAAACAAATTTCCACAAATATTTTATTGAAGAAGTTAAAACTAATAGCAATAACTGAATACCTTTGGTAATAGAGGTCTACTAATGAGAAGAATGCGGTTCTTTGTTTTTGGAATATATTTTGCTTAATTAGGGTTCAAAATTAGAATTCCCTATCATAATATTAGTTTGCAAATGTTCATCTGTTAATGCTGATCTGTGATGGGATTTTATGTATTTCATTTTTGAAAATGTCTTTCCATACAGATAGGCACTGCCAAACACTGACACCAATTTGCATACAATTTTAGTTGAACGTATTCATTGTGTGGAAGGCATTCACAGAGTTCTATTAGATTCTTCCATTGATATTTGCTTTTTAGTATATCATTACATGGCAGATTAATCATCTCCAACTGACGGTTAGGCAGAAATTCCACAATTGCACAGTTAAATGAATTTTGAAATATGGAAATTTCCATTGCATATGCATTGAGGCCTGAAAAATGCTGTTTGGAACTATAGTTTGAACTTGGAAAATATATCTGCTGCAAATTTATATAGGAATGGATAATTTCCCTCTTATTTTAACTTTTGAGAGCATGGAAGTGTATAAAGTGGATTGAGCTTAGTTGTAATTAAAGCAATGTTAGTTGTCATCAAGATGACTTTACTATTGTGTAAATTTCATCTGTGTCGGTTTCTTAATATGTTGTTTTACTTTGTTAATGGCATAATTCATTCAACCAGTTTCCAGCAAAAGCTAATTTCTAAAGCCATTCATAGTTTATAACAGTAGTTGAAGGCTGTTCTTCTCATTCAAAAATTTTCAGTTCGTTTTGAGTTCAAAAGCATCACAGTAAAACTTTGCTACTGCTAAGATACTGAACTGCTGGTGGTAGAGCAAGTTGGTATGTTTACAGTTTCTACTTTTGATAAAAAATTCACAGAACTTATATTGGTTAAGCCTAAGAGTGAATAAAGTTACCATTGACATTTATGGCTCAATAACACATGAGTAGTTCAAATATTACCACAAAGTATTTACTGATGAATAATACAATGAATAGCCATTGGGTTTAAAAACCTTACATTCTACAAGCTTTGCAATTGGTGTTTTTTGCTCAAGGTGTTTTGCTCAAGGTGTTTTTCCATTTTATATATATTTTTACTACTATCAATTGTAACACATCTTAGCAGGTTCCACTTCATGTTGTACTTAATCAGTGCTTTTTCAGTTTCTCTGAAAATACTTTCCCCTGCAGTGTACCATGCAGGCTATCCACAGGGGCTAATTCTTCAGTCACTTCAAGCAAGGAATGTAATCCTCAAATAAACAACTTAGTATTCTGCATTCTGTTAACTCATGAAGAGCCAAGGAAAACCACTCAGTTAATTACCATGTTTTTTAATGGACTCTTGATGTGTTACTCCCAATATTGACTCTTCAAATACTGTTCTAGCTGAAATGCTAATAGTCTTAATTTCTCTGGACACATTACTGTTGCACTCAAACACAATTTAATGAAATAGCTTTCCTTGTTTGGCCAAGAAATGAGCTATTCAGAAAATTACTTTGGTTGCAACCTCATTTTCATTTTTTATTTTTGTGAAGAAATTCTGCTGTGATAAAATATTCTGTTTTAAATTCCCTAATTGTTTTCATTGCTGCTTTCCTGTCAGTTGGGAATATTGTGATGAGTGTAGTCTAACAATGTTGACATAGATTGTATTTTTTTAAGCAAAACTCTGATGTCATTGCATAATAAATGCTTTGCTATCAAATATGATAGAACAATCTACACTCCACTGTGCTTTAGAGTATGACATTTGAAGTCCATTTTTCTTTTTTTCTTGTTTTGACAGAATAGGGATGTACTTGTAATAAAAAAGTGTCATGGTGTTATATGCGTGGCACTTGAAACACTGCCAAGTTCAGAGCATCACTGTGATTTGTAGGGCACTAAGTAGCTGTGTGAAGTGATGAGAGTATCACATACATTCTCTGTTGCAACTATCCAACTTTGTGTTGTTTTGTGAAAGTAGCCATAGATAATACATAAATGAATAAGCATGACTGTATTCCAATAAAACTTTATTAATGGACATCAAAATTTGAATTTCATGTAATTTTAATGTGTGATGAAATGGCTGTACAGAGGTGGCAGGCTGTATTTAGCCTGTAGGTTATGGTTGTCTGATCCTTGGTGTAGCAAAATGGTTATACCAGTCAGCTAGCCAATGTTTATTGAGCTTGGAGCCAGTTGCTGATCCAAGTTGAAAGGAAATCTGTTTAAAGTAGCAGCACTAACACCCAGAGCAACCCTACAGTTGTTATTTCTATACCTAAAATCACTATAATCATTAGTATGCTTCTTTAGTGTGACTTTCTAGACTCTCCATGGCACTGCCTAATTTTCCAACTTCAATTCCCAATTCTTCCCTTACTCTTTTTGTCATAACCATACTCAACTTGAATTTACCAGAATTCTCATATTCTTAGGCTTCTGAGCTTATGCAGATATGTTGCTAACTCTGCCTGGAACACACACATCTGTACATTCACCTTACAGCTCCTACCAATCCATCTATTCTCTAGAACAGGGGTGTCAAACTTACTGTCACGAGGGGCCACATCAGCCTTGAAATTGCCTTCAAAGGGCCGAATGTAATTTCAACTCCTTAACAGTTAAGGAGTAGTTACATTTATACAATCCTAAAATTATTTCAGCCCTTTGAAGGCAAACTCGAGGCTGATGTGGTCCCTGGTGAAAATGAGTTTGACACCCCTGCTCTAGAAGCTCTATCTGGTCGCTCTAGCTGATAAAGATGCCTCTTTTATGAACATCCACAGAAATTTGGGCAAAGCTTATAGCACTCATCACTCTGCATTATAGTATTTATTGGATTGGTCAAAAAGTTCATTTACTTTTTTTCCATAAAATAAAAGACACATTTTTCATTTTCACCAAAAACTTTATTGGTTTGGATATTGTGAGTATGTCAGGTACCTCCTGTGTGGTATATAATGTTGATTGTTCTCAGTTAATGTCTCAAATTGACTGCTATCAATCGTGGAGCATCATCCAGTTAGACATCTCCAGCACAAAACTTTGCAAACCACTTTTGACATGTTCGATCAGTCAGAGCACCATCTCCATACACTGCACAAATCTGTGTGTTTCAGTTGCATTTTATCTTTCTTGAAATAATAAAGTACAATATACCAAAAATGTATTTTCTTCCATCTTCCATATTAAGATGGCTACACAAAAATTCACCAATTTTGATTAGTTTTTTTTATTTATTTTTTTGTTTCATGTCTAATTTTTATTCCAAAATATAAAGCTCTTCTGATTAAAGTACAGTTGACATATAATATTGTATTAATTTTAGGTGAACATAGTGAGATTTAACATTTATATACCTTACAAAGTGATCACCACAAAAAGTCCACTGTCCACCTGTCACCATACAAAGTTATTGATAAGTCTTTTAAAAATGCACACTGATATGACAGCTGTCATAGTACAATCTAATGAAATTGTTTCAAATGAAGTTAAAGACAACTAAGTAATGCTAGAGTCATCTTACAGGAAAAACCAAATAAACTTTTTGGTCAACCCAATATTTACACAACTCTCTGAGTTCAGGACAGGGACTGTGTCAATTTGGGAAGTTTTTAGTTATTTCTTTCCATACTTTGGGGGCCCTGACCTACATTTCTCCTTTCCTTCTGGGACTCTGATAATATAAGTGTTAGATTTTTTGTTAAGTCCCACAGGTCTCTAAGGCCTTGTTTGTTTTTTTTTTCAGTGTATTTTCTGTTGTTTAGGTTCAGTAATTTCTATTGTTCTGTCTAGAAGTTCACTGATTCTTTCCTCTATTCCTTACATTCTGATGTTAAGGCCATATGCTGAGTTTTTAATTTTGGTTATTATATTTTTCAGTTCTAAAATTTCCATTTGGTTCTTCCTCATACCTTCAATTCTTTTCTGAAATTTCCTAATTCTCTGCTGAGATGTTCTAGATTTTTCATGTTTCAAATGGGTTTATAATTGCTCGTTGAAACATTTTTATAATGACAGCTTTAAAATTCTTGTCAGATAATTTGAACATCTCATTCATCCTAGTGTTTGCACCTGTTGATTGTCTTTCCTAATTAAATTTGGGATTATTCTGGTTCTTGGTATGAGTTTTGATTAAAACCTGGGCATTTTGAGTATTATGTTAGGAGACCCTGGATCTCATCTAAATCTTGTATTCAAGACCTTTCTGATATCACTCTGGTGGGGCACTGCCTTGTTACTTTTAGGTAGGAGAAATCCAGGATCCCTATTCAACCTTGGTTGACCCTAGTAGGGGGGCGGGAGGGCCTCCTCGTTACTGCTGGGTGTGGAAGGGAGTTTGGGTCACCATTGATACCACTTCGGCTGGGAGGTGTAAGAGTGCTTCATTACTGTTCCCCACATTGTTTCCACTGACACCATCAAGTGGTGGCCTCATTACCATTGGGCAGTGGTGAATGTCCTGACCCTCCACTAGGCCTCCTCTTGACACCAGCTCAGCAAGCATGGGGAATGATGCCTCATTACTACTGGGTGGGAGTGGAAGTCCAGTTTCCCCAGTGTGGTGGTGGTGGTAGAGATTTGAAGTGTCCATTATAGCCTGTTGAGGATGGAATCCAGACTCCTGCTGGGTGTGGTTGTCTGGCTTCTTCCAGAAGTCCCAAAACTATCCAGACAACTAAAGTTTTTGTAATACTCGAGAAAGTCTGTCTATACTTGGCTCCCTAACTCCCCTCAACCCTTACCCTATATTTATCTTATCATCAATGTGTTTGGACATCAGTTAAGGGCAATCTTTAAGACACTGGTAAGTATGGGAAGACCTAGTAAATTTTTTTGAATTTATTTTTGATCCTGATATAAAGGATAAGTATAGTCTAAGATTAGATAAACCATGACTCTGTTGTATTACTTTTTATCATCTGTATAGGTTAACGTGGCACTAACATTATAAATGAACTACATATTTCTATAAGTACCACACGCTGATTGCTGAACTCCACATTTCTAAATGCGTCAGGTTAAGTATTTAGTTGTTTAAAAGGAAGTTAAATTTATTTTCCTATAATTGAATGGGCTTCTTCTCTGATATTGATGGTACTTACACAAGTATTAACATACTAGTGCTACAAATCATGTACTAGTTAGTCCATACCGCTCAGCATGATACAAATTTTATATAATTTAAAAATATTGATATATCTATGCATATATTAACTATGTTAACTTGGTAAATTCAAATTACTCTTCCCAGTTTCTAGTGTAGTAAGATAGAATTATGAAACAAGAATCAGTACAAGGTGATAAAAGGTTTAATTTTACAATAATGAAGGAGAGATGTAGCCACAAATAAAAAGTAGATTAGGACTGCCTATGTATTGGGCTTATGCAGAAGCTGGGGAAGGTTAAGGATGATGTGATTGATACATTTAGAACTCTAGAGTAAAAGCTAGAAAGGATTTTAGAAATTCCAGCCTTCCAATATTTTTGAGGTCTTTGAATGCATTGTGTCTGGTACTTTACTTATCCCATGGCATTTAATCTTCAAAATAGTGTTATAAAGTGGCTACATTTTCTCTTTTTAACAGAGGGAACTGCAGCTCAAACTAGACTGACTTTTTGAAAGTCACCCAGTTATCAAGTGGTATAGTAAGGATTCAAGCTTAGGTCTATGATTCCATAATCCATAATTCTTTGATTCAACCGCTCTGTCTTCCATATGGGTTTTCAGATTCACCTTTCATAGAAATAACTATAAAAATCATTTATCCCGCTTTCCATTTCTCTCTCCAGCGAGGACCTAAACCTTTATAACTATTTTTTAAAAAATATTTTATTTACTTATTTTTAGAGAGGGAGAAAGAGAGCGAGAAAGAGAGCGAGAAACATTGATTGGTTGCCTCTCGCATGCACCCTGACTGGGTACTGAACGTGAAATCCAGGGATGGGACCTGATGGGAATTGAACCTGAGACCTTTAGCTTTATGGGATGGTGCCCAACCAACCGAGCCACATGGGTCAGGTCAAACCTTCATAACTGTTGTACATACATTTATTTGACAGATTATAAACTACCTGATATCTAAAAAATTACATAGTGATAGGACTTCTTACTGTATAAAAACTGTCTCATGCTTCATAATGGAAGATGGCATCTGTAGTTGGACTAGACACAGAGTTTCGGCTTACAGTGCAGCTTTCCTGGGATTGCAAAGCCTGTGCAGAATAAGGATTTGATTCAGGTCTGCTTGATTCCAACCCACCCACTGCAGATACACAATGCAAATTTGCTATTACCTAGAAATGACTATGTGCTGGGAACATTTTTGAGGGGTTGGGGGTGGGTAGCCTTATAATCTAGGAAAGGGCCTGAGTTAAGAACCACCAACTCCAGGAAGGTGGCCAAATAATGGCAGAATTTGTCTTTGCTTGTGCAAGTCTAAGTGCGTGTGCGTGTGCGTGTGCGTGTGTGTGTGGTGGGGGGTGAGGTGAGAGAGTGGTGTCAAAATCTCTCAGGCTCTGAAGGTTAGTTTGTGACAAAGTTAACCTTGCATGTGTTAATTTACCTGTCGAAAACATTCAGCCCTCTACACTCACTT
The DNA here is from genome assembly GCA_004024845.1 of Tonatia bakeri. Taxonomy (NCBI): domain Eukaryota; kingdom Metazoa; phylum Chordata; class Mammalia; order Chiroptera; family Phyllostomidae; genus Tonatia; species Tonatia bakeri. The sequence goes on from PVIA01001877.1 coordinate 36,685, forward strand.
AATGAAATAAAATGGAATACCATAAAGAATGGAAGAGGTGATATGAAGAAAGCAATTAAACGTGAAATGTAATCTACATAAAACTACAGTTTGTTAGTCTAGTTACTAGTCTTAGGGGAACACTTTAAAACTGTGTGCAAAATCAGTTGGGATTTCCATAGCTTCTCACTGAATACTGCTAGGATTAGGGTCAGCACTGAATTGTCTTCCTTATATTTTGAAATCCAAGTTAAATATATTTTGTCTATTGGTTACATTATTGAAAATACGACTGCATGTTTTAAAATTCATGTCCACTAATTTTTTCCTTTCCCTGAAAACGTATCTTATTAAATTTGTCTTTTGACCAAAGGCATATTTTTTTTCTCCTATAATTAGGAGAAATCTATCATGGATTGAAAAACAGACTGGCGACTTTTACTCGCATCTGAGACACGATCACAACAAGAAAGTGTTACCTCTGTCTGAGGCATGCTGTGGGGGATAAAGGCTTTTTGGAGTTGCAAATTATGATGAGGATCTTAAATGTTTTCTCGTAGGCCTGTCCATAAACAGCCCCAACTCTTCCATGCTGGCTCCACTGAGACTGCAGCAATAGAAACCGACATTCTGAAGATTCCGCTTAACAAATTTCCGTCATTGCTTTTTCTTACAAAACCGTTATGAACTAGAGATGAAACGCAGGTAGCAAGAAAACTTGGCCCTAACGTGCCGCCAACAGACCTTTGGCGGTGGGGAGCCTCAGACCCAGTGAGCGACTCTTCCTTCCCTCAGGTCGGGAAAGCCTTTCCCCCTTCACTTTCGGCGCGAGTGACGGTACCAGGACCTGGAGCCTAGGCCCGGCCCAGGGCAGCACGCGAGCCGCGGGCACGGGGCGGGCAGCCGCTCTCCGAGCGCGCTTCTCGCGGAGGCCATTATTTCCTGCAGTGCCCAAAGTATGTGCCTTCTTCGCAGGGCGGAGGTCAGAGGCCCAGATCCGAGATCCTAACTAGGCCCTGGGGAACCCGGGACTATCGAGCGCCGGGCTCCTAAAACCGCGGGCTGGGCCCACCTCTGAGCTCCCGGGAAAAGGCGCTCAGTTGCATTCACGCTCACAGCTCGCGCCCTATACGGGCGGTGCCGGACGTCGCCCTTCCTCACCCCTCCCCTCCCCCTCCCAAACCCGCCGCAGCTCCCGAGGTGACACGGCCCAGACCCTCCATTCTCTGTCCCACTATATTTAAGCAGCACAACCTAACAAGCTGCTCCCTCTTGCGGACAACCCTTCCCCTCGACAGACGGACGCAGCAGCCAACCACCGGCCAGAAGTGGCCTGCGTCCCGCTCCTCAGCGGAGGCAGACTCGGTGGGCGGAGCTTGGGCAGCTAGCAAGTTCAGTGGAGCCACGGCTGACGTGAGTCAACAAAGGTCACGTGAGGCAAGTGGGCCATGCAGATTGGCGATCTTCGTGGGGCAGGGAGGGGGGGTCACGGCAGCGGCGTGGGGTTCGCTGTGTGACACAATTACAACAACTTTGTGCTGGTGCCGGGGAAGTTTGTGTCTCCAACAAATCCCTCCCGTGCCCCCCAGCCCCGTGCGCTCCGGCCGTTCCCGCCGTCCCCGCCCGTGGCTTACCCCCGCCTGCCCCCGCGATGTGACCCTACAGCTGAGCCGCTGCTGCTGCCGACCCAGGGGCTCCGCGGCCCCTACCACCGCCGCCTTTACCGCTGCCGCGTTCGGATTTTTCGTCGCTGCCGCCTGCGGTGGAGGAGGAGGTGGCGATAAAGTTGGTGTGCAGGTCCCGCGCGGAGATTGGGGACGTCGTTGCGGGCCCCGGCCCGGGGCGGGTGTCGGCATTGGAGTTGTGAAATCGCTGCGTTTCCATGAAATCCTGCGGAGTGTCGCTCGCTACCGCCGCCGCCGCCGCCGCCGCTTTCGGTGATGAGGAAAAGAAAATGGCGGCGGGAAAAGCGAGCGGCGAGAGCGAGGAGGCGTCCCCCAGCCTGACAGCCGAGGAGAGGGAGGCGCTCGGCGGACTGGACAGGTACGGGCCGCCGTCACCCGCCCGGTCGGCTTCGGACGGACCGGCGCCGCTCTCCGGGGCGGCCCGAGCGCGGCTCGTCTTTGGCGACGGCGGCGGGGCGGGCACCTGGGCTCGGCGCTCTCTGTGCTGTATCCGCTTGCGGGGCCTCGGGCTCGGGCCGGGGTGGGTCCGTGGCATTCCCGGAGCTTTGACGAGCCGCATGTGTCTCTCTCCACAGCCGCCTCTTCGGGTTCGTGAGGTTTCATGAAGATGGCGCCAGGACGAAGGCCCTACTGGGCAAGGTAAGGCAGCCGCGGGTTGGACCGCGGACACGATCTCACTGGCCGGTGCCTTCCTCCTACTCGGCCCCGCGGCCCCGCGTCGGGGCCAGCGCTCATTGTGGCTGTGAGCTAGGGCCGAGGGGCTTCCGGAAAACTATTTCCTGCCTCTGCTCCCCCCCTCCACCCCCACCCCCGGATACCTTGCTGACTCCCTTGCGAAATCGCCCTCTCCGTTTGTAGCTGGAGGAACGGAGACGGTACCGCTTTGGGGCCGAGCTCATCTGGGTCGACAGAACTGCCTGTTCTTCGCCGGCTTTTGGGGGTATACCCGATGTTCTGAAAGATGCCTGTTAGGGTCAAGAGATCGTAAATGTGTATACATGTCCCCAAATTTCCGACTTACTTGTCTCCCCGGTTTTTATTCTTTTCCTTCAGGCCGCTTCTTCGTGATAGTTGTTGGTAACCAAACGTTGTTGGCTTTCTTGTGTCCCTGCCCCCAGAAGGGGGAAGTTACACGTAGTTTAGGGCGATGAAGAGTTTGCATTGGGCTGTTGACATGCTTCTCGATTGTATGTGTTTTACCTGAAGTTAGGTGACTTGTTTACTTTTTGGGTCTTTCTGTCATAGAAATCCCGCAGTTATCTGTGAATGTATTTTTTTTACTTGGAACCTCGTTTCCTGTGTGTCTGGCAGCGGAATCCAGAGAGGGATTCGGGGTGTAGCTTCTGTTTATTTGTGTGGAAAGTTGTTGGCACTGTCATTTAGTTAAGTAATGGCTGCTCCTATCGGCCCAAGATGGCGGGACAGGGTGGGAGGAGAAAGTGAAGGGGGGGTTTGGGGGAGGGAGGAGAGGTAAACATGGAAATAAATAGTAGTGATGAATAGGCCTCTCCTTGGGAGCGTGTAACTCGTTGATGTTCAGTACAATTTATCCAAGATAATTTGCATATAGAATTCTCATACCTTTTTCAGGCTTGGAAGCAGCATTTATAAGCTGGTAAATGGCTTATCAACCTGTAGCACATTTAGTTTCCCTTCCGTTAGCTGTTGAACAAAGGCTGTAGAGTCTCCATCTGCATGCATCAGTTTGTGTCTCCTAACCAAAACCTGATTGAAATATTTGTGTTCTCTCTTGTGAATTGGGACTGTGAAACTTGGAATGTGTGATAGGTGTTGTATCCATTAGACATTTTCTTTTCTAGCTGAAATCAGTAGCCTTGCATTTGACACTTAGCTTTATTGTTGCAATTGAGAAGAAAGTTTGAAATGACTAAAGCCTAGCATTTTATTCTCGAGTTAGACATTTTTTAGTTGTCCTGAATTTTTGTCTGTAGTTTGGGTGGGAGAGTCACTGAGTCCTTTTATCTGTAATTATGCTTTTGTTTTTGTTTCAGAATAACTAAACACAAGGGGTTTCCATCACAAATAATGACCTGAAAGCTAAACAGAAATAATCTCTTTTAGTAAGTCCAGTCCCTTTCACCGAGACAGATAGTGAATTTAACTTTGATTGTGTAGGTATTAATTAGCTTCATTAAAATTATTGGTGGAAAAGTGAATAGTGACTAGCTCTGAAATGATCTTAAACATCAATGATTTTGATTCTTGAAAAAAATTTTTTCAATCAGTATTTAAAATATTTTATTTAAAAATGCTTGGCTACTGTCAAAGTTGTCATTTCAAAAGATTAAACAAAACAATTTAAATTTAAGGAGCATTATTTTATTTTGAACTGAATAACGCAGATCTGATATGGTTGGTAAAATCGTTTGCAAAGATAATTCATTTGGAAAAGTTTGGCCAAATCTATTGCTTTTGATTACAGTAGTGAAAAAATAAATGCAGTCTGGTGTTTTATATGGCTAATGTGTAAAATGCTAGTTGAAGATTTCATGTCTCAGAATGCTCATATTTAGGTGGGTTCACATTGGATTTCAGATTGTAATATTGAACCCTGAAGTTATGCATTGCTGAGTGTAGATTTTGAAGAACTGAACATTTTCAAATATTTTTTTATGAAAGTGTATATTACTTTCTTGATGTTTGAATACAGTAACATCCTGAAAATGAGAAACTTGCGAAGCTTCATTATGTTTTGGGGAAAATTAAGGCTTCATAAGATACTGGGTAATTTGATAAACTACTAAATATTTTGTTGAGCTAAAGAAAAAAAAATCTTCATTACTTCAGACTCGGTACTTGTGAGGTTCTACCTATTTCAGTCAAGATTCACTAGCCTTAATATTAAAATAAAACAATCTAGAGTCTGCTTGCAGTTTCATGCAGTTCTTGGTTGCATCTTTGTGGGCTTGAATATATCAATGAAATGTGTGATGTAAAGCTTGACATTATATAACCTCCAACCATGTGTTGGAATTGGATTCTGAATAGAATGAATGAGCTGGAGTCCTTTTATAGGAAGTATTGAATTATTTAGTTTTATTTAGTTTCGTCCATCTGTTGAACAGTCATGGGAAATTTTTTTTTTTTTTGGTGGAATGTTGCCCTATGTTGGTTTCAGAATTCTTATTCTTTGGAAGTCCTAAGAACAAGAATTGGCTTTTCTTTGTCCGGGTAGGTTCAGGCTACTTGGCAGAGGGCAACTAATGGAATTGAATAACTCCCACGATTTTTTTTCTAGCTAGAATTTTTGTCGTTACCGTCCTCTCCCCCAGACAAATTTAGTCTGCACCTTGTGTAATCTTTTTTTCTTTCTGACAGAAACTTAACTATTACTACTTCTTTTAAAAATTTTATTCCTATACATATTATTGAATCTTCTATCAAGTTTTTTTTTTAATTCAAATTTGTAGGTTTTCAAAAAAATAATGCTTGACTTAAAGGCTTTTGGAAAATTTAAAACATTTAGTAAGCGTCTCTTACTTGCTGCTAAATTTGTATGTCCCTTTACCAGGTGTGAGGATACTTGATCCAAACTGCTGCTTTCTCTTAGTCCCTGAATGTTTTGTAAGATTCATTTATGTTGGAGTCATTGATTGAACATTTTTCTTTTTATGTTTGCCATTTTATATATACTGCTTAGAGTTTGGGGCTAAAAAAATGGTAATATAGCATATTATTTTGTAGTAATATTTTAAAAGTAACTTTAAAAGATTGTAAACAGTGAGAGAGGTTGCTTAACCAGAGTTCTTGAAATATAGCATGTTCCTGACCACTTTGCTCTTTAAACTGATGATTAATCTTTTGGTAATACAGTAATTCTAGATTCTCATTTTTTTAAATTACAGTGGAGTTACTGGCAAGTAATTAAGAACTGAAACATTTTAACAAATCAACTATGGTCATTTTTAAAGCATCACTTGAAAACAGTTAATCTTGTTTTCAGTTGGATAAAGATTTGCGTTAAAGTATAATATAGAGTAATATGTAGCATAAATATTTTAAGAGCATAAGTATGGTAATATTATAGAGCATATTTATAGTAATAATGCTAAAGGGCTGGGGAATCTTTTTAAAATACCGTTATGGCTTTATTTTACTATGATTTAAAGAAGTTTTTTATTTTTCAGTTACATTTGACAATACAATATTGTATTAGTTTTATGTATACAGCATAATTATTAGACATTTAAATAACTTGTGAAGTGATCACCTCGATCAGTCTACTCATCTGGCACCATACATAGTTATTAAATATTGTTGACTCCATTTCTTATGCTGTAATTAACATCCCCATGACTATTTTCATAACTGGCAATTTTTATTTCTTAATTCCTTTCACTTTTTTCACCCATCAGGGCTGGGGAATCTTATGTGTGTCAGGGAACTATTGCGAAAATACATAGTTGTTCATTTCAAAGTATTTTTATAGTTGCATATAGATGATATGGGAAAATTATTAGGTCAGTTCTAGAGGTAGTTTTTTTGGTCTTATAATATTTGGATATCGATGTTTAAAATTATTCTGTATTATGTGGTTTTTGTTTGTTGGCTCTTAAAGGGATATACAGTATTTATTTCAGTGCTAAAGGAGGTTAGTGTTTGGGTTACAAACGTAACCACAGAATAATGTCATGCTTTGTGTTTGAAAATTAGGTCTTTGATTTGATGGGTTTTTAAAAGTGTATTCTAGTTTTGAAAGTTGTCTTTTAAGCAGTTATAATCATTATTGTTTACCTGGACAAAATCTCATGCAGTTAGTAACACATTTGCTAAAATTTTGTTTATCCCTAGTAGTAAGTGATTATAGAAAATGTTTGCACATCTGGGCACAAATTACAACTGTAGGAAAATACATACACACACACACACATTTTTTAAGTTCTGACTTTCTTTTTCACTGGGTAGTTCTTTCTGTTGAACCAATTACAAATTGAAATGACCAGGGGACACTTGGCACCTCTAGATATTTTAGGTTGTTCTGAAAAACTGCCTGAAAGATGAGTTTCTGTGACTTAGGTGGTAAAGTGGAGTGAGTGATAGGCCATGTCCTTTAAACCAGAATGAAGGTTTAGCGCTTGGCTAGCTACAAAGTAAAAAACAATCCTTTTCTGAGTGATTATGTAACATTTAGTTTTTATTTATATACTATGTATTATTTTGCAGGTTTGAAAAGGTTTTTGGTAAGTTTGTTTTTACTTTGAAACTCTGTAATGCTTTGAGCTCTTTGAAATTGATGTTAATGACTGGCAACACTGTGTATTATTTATATTTTTGAAATGTAGTATCCAGAGAGCTAATTTATGTTATGAAAATACCACCAGATTGCCTAAGAATTGAATTGGTGGTTAGGTTACATATGGCTCACATGTATTTATCTGTAGACTGGTTAATTAATGGAGTTTATTTAATGAATACATAATTGACAGTCTTATATTAAAGCTTCCCATATAATTGTATCAGTTTTTCATTTCATATTGGTGTGTAATCTGTTGACAGTATATATTAGAGCAACAAATATTTTTGTGTACCCTAAATGCAAGTCTTGTATGCAGGGAATATGAAGATAACAGAGATATCGCTTGCCTGCATTGTAAACTCAGTTTCTTAAGAGGAGTGAGGTAAGTATGACTAACACAGGAACATCAGTGGCAGAAGAAGTGTGAAATATCCAGAAAGTTTATGATAAAGGTCAATTTAAGAAGTTACAAGTTAGAACGACTTTTTTTTTTTTTTGCCACCCATAAAACATGATCAGCAATTGCATATAAAAGCACTAGTCACCTGGTCAGTGGTGGAACACAGGGCTGAAGGGTTCTCCTAGACTACATGTGCCCTCTGGAGAGTGTTGGGATCCCTGGGTTTGCTGATTCTTAAACCCCTGTTAGTGCAGAGGTAGAAGTGCCTTCACAGTATTTCTGCCAAGCCACAATAACTTGAACATCATTTATTTCCCTGATGAAATCTTCTAATATTCCTTATACTACGTAACATATTCCAGGGCTGACAGAGGTAAAGGCACGAGAAGCATTGCCTTTGCAGAGTGCCGTTCTTGGTTTATGTCCTAGAGTCTCTCATTTTTAGATTTAACTCTTCCTGGACTGTGTATTCCTGATTTGGGTATTTCAAAAGTTATCAGCCTCTGGATTTTAGATTTTTATTATTTCAGAATTAACTTGAAATGTTATCTGATAGTTGCTAGTCTAAAATTAACTGAAGCACTTGAGACCCAACATATTCTGATTTTTCCCCCTTAAAACATTTAATAAGAATTTATATCATGTAGCATTCTATGTCAGACATTTAAAACTAAATTATTTCATTGAAGTTTTATAATACACTTTGAGTTAAATGGCGGTTGTTCACATTTATGAGATATTGCAGAATGGTTTTTGGGCTAGCCTAATTTACAGACATCCTATTCCATTTATCCAGGTATATGCTTTAACAAATTATGCACTTTGAACTCCAGACCGCAGAAGAAAAAAAAAAAGACCCTCCCCCACCCCCAACTGTTAGTTCCTGATGCCTGGGGACTCTTATGATTTGGACCATCTTTCCCTGGATGCATAGTGCTAGAGGTGGGCCAGGCATTGCTTTCTTGAACCCATTTTCTATTTATTAGTTTACCTTTGGGGCAGTTTTAAGCTGTAAGTTGAGTTTCAAAGTTCTACCCTAAATTGGGCCTCAGTAGAATGGCTCTTATTGATATGATGGGGATTGTTTCTTGATTGTGTTTCTTGGAAGAGATGTTTCTTGATTTCGATATTAGTAGTGAATCTTTTAATTTTCTTTAGGAAAATATGGTTTAAAGTTAGATTTTAGCTTTTAGAAGGTATTCACAGGATGATGTACTTTCTGACCTCATTTGGTAGTAATATTTACTTTTGTTCTCAGTTTTTACCTTGGGATCCTTGAATGAGTGTTCATGGGTCAATTTAAAAAAAATTCTGACCAAGTTTTGGAAGGATACTCAAGTAGTTAAATAGTGGCTATCTTGCAGTACAAAACTCCCTTGCTAAGGAGGAGGGTAGGAGATTTTAAACTTTATATTTTGTAGATTTCTTTACTGCTATGTTTTTCTTTTTAAACCAGAGACATGTATTACTTTAAAAATAATACAATAAGTACACTGATAGTGAGTATATCATAATTATATTTTTGTTGACTAAAGATGGATTTTTTTGTACTAATGTGTGTAAAGTTACAAATACCTGTAAAGGCCTTGACAAGTCAGGATGCTTCTGAACTTGATAGTCCTTCAATGGAGATAGGAGTGAATGAAGTGGAGACCTGTCCTTATTAGGTCCTATTTCTTTGCATTGTAGGTGGTTTTGTGAAAGTCACTGTACTTCACTTTGATCTTTAGCATCTGTTTCATTGATGACTACTTTTGGGTCTGATTTGGCCCGTGTCGACATTTGGGACCTAATTAAGAACTATAACCTGGAAGAGTGGGAGTAATCCGTTATTTAGATAGTTTAAGTTTTTCAGCCTATTTACAGATTGTTTGCCACTTCCTTCTACTAGTTTTATTTGTTTCTTTTACCTATTTCTTTTATTCTCTCTTTTCTCTACTTCTCTACATTGCTAAAACTATTGGTGTCATTCTTTTGTGAATGTATTCTTTAATTTTGTCTGTGGTAGTATTTTGTCTGCATTAGAATCAATAAATGATACTACTACTAAGTTCATTCTCAGGAAGAAGTTTGAGCTTTATTATAGTTAAGAGTGTTATATAAGGACATCTAATTCATTTTAACTTAGAAGAATTGAAGGAATCCTTTGAGTTAAAAGATTGTTTTCAGACTATAGTTGTAGATCTGTTACATTATGTTTATTAATTTTCCTCTTTGTAAAAAGCAGTTTATTAGGGAAAATTTCTAGTTTTTGCTTATTTTATTTTATTTTTTTCAGTTACAATTGACATTTAGTAATATTCAAGTATTTTCAGAAGTGCAGAAAATCAACCAACCATCACTGACCAATTACCCAGTTTCAGCAGTTTTCAACTCATGACCAGTCTTGTTTTCATCTATGACTTGTCCCACCCCCCACCCCCCATTATTTTGGAGGAAATCTCAGACATCAGTCACATAATTTAATCCATAGATAGTTCAGTTTTTCTCTGAAACAACCACAGTGCCTTTATTATACATAAAAGTAAATTCTTAGATTTTTTTTTATCCTCACCTGAGAACATTATTTTTCATTGCTTTTAGAGAGAGAGGAAGGGGGAGAGATAAACATCTACCAGCTCCCCCTGGCCCACCCCCCAGCCCCACCACATGTGCCCCAATCTATCCACCAGGGACATGCCCAGACCCTGGATAGAACCCTCCATCCAGGCACATCTCCCCACTGGGAATTGAACTCGCACCCTTCAGCTACTAGATGATGCTCTAATCAACTGAGCCACACCAGCTAGGGCAATAAAAATAAATTCTTAATATTAACTATCTGTGGGGCTTGATTTTTTCTCCCCATGTGGAAGTTAAGAATTAGTTGCTTGGGAAATGAGTAGAAAACATTAGCTGAATATATGTGAGCTTGTATTTTAATATTGTGGTAGAATATATGTGAGTTTGTATTTTAACATTATTGGTAGAATTCTGCAATAGAATATTACACAGTGTGAACAGAAGATAATTTATGAATCTTAGTTGTTTGTGTCTCTCTGGATAGTTTATATATTTAGGGAGAATTTGTTTTTAAGGTATAGTAGTTAAGAAAAATCTTTTAGGTTTTTTAATTTCAACTATCAGAATGAGAACCTGCAAAGCTCTTGCTTTGCCTGATTGATTTGTAAAACATTTGTTGAATGGCTGTGAGGGACTTTCCCAAGTCCTGGGGCAACAAGTAAGACCTGGCCTCTGCCCCTGTAGTCTGGAGACAGATGGACAGACTGAATGATCATATGATGTAATAAGTGCAGTAATTAAGGTATATGCAAAGTGCTTTGAGCTCCTAAGTGATGGAGCAATTAAAACATTTAAGAACTTTTGATTATGGATAATTTAAATTATCTGGACAATTCCCAACCTTTTTGGAGCAGATAATGTTGACATTTTGTTTGGGTTATCAAACATGAGTAGAAATTTAGCAAGAGGAAAAAGGGCAGAGAGTTGGAGGTATGAAGTTAAATGGTATTTGAGGAATTGTGAATTTTCTGGTGCGGGTAGAGTGAGTGTAGGATGTCTCATTGGGATTGGGAGGAGGTAACTGAGCATGCGAAGAAGGCCCTGTTACTGTGAACCATAGAATGTTTTGGGGAGTCACTGAATTCAACTCTCAAATCAGGGCAAGTGACAAGACCAGAGGTAGGTTTTATGGGAATATTATTGGCTATAGTGAGAAGGATAAAGTGAAGGGGAAAGGAGCCTAGTTATGAAGTATTGATGGATAGGTAGCAATGCATGGATTTTTGGAGTAGAATTCTGCTTCTACCACTTAAGTAGATTTGTGATACTTGGGCAAATTATTTCATTGTTCAGAGGTTCAGTTTTCTCATCTGTAAAATCGAAGTGGTAATAGATTTCTGGCACGCTATTGCATTTTATGTTAAGAAAAAGTATATAATAAAGTACCTGGCATTGGGCCTGGAACGGAAGGTGTTTAGTACAAGGTACATGTTATTATCTTGGAAAGGACAATTAAGTTTAAATTAAAGCTGTAGTTTAGTAATGAGGGGAGGATAGGCAGATTTGAAATCTCTTGAAAAGGCCCCTTTTTTGGCTTTGTTTCTGTATCTGATCACATCTCAGCCTTTGGAAGGAGATTCTATTCTAGGTCTTTTTTTTTTTTTTTTTTTTTTTTTTTTTTTTTTTTTTTTTTGTAAGGGGAGTTTATTGATTATGCTATTACAGTTTTCCCAATTTTTTTCCCTTTATCCCCCCTCTGCCCTGCACCCCCTAGCCCTTCAGTATACCCCCCCTTAGTTCATGTTCATGGGTTGTACATATAAGTTCTTTGACTTCTCTGTTTCCTAGACCATTCTTAATCTCTCCCCATTTTATGCCTAGCAGTTATGCTTCTTATTCCCTGTACCTCCCCCCATTCTTCACCTCCCCACTGAAAACCCTCCATATGATCTCCATTACTGTGATTCTTTTCCTGTTCTAGTTGTTTCCTTAGGTTTTTTTTTTTTTTTTTTTAGGTTTACTTGTTGATAGTTGTGAGTTTGTTGTCATTTTACTGTTCATATTTTTTATCTTCTTTTTGTTAGATAAGACCCGTTAACATTTCATGTAATAAGGGCTTGGTGATGATGAATTCCTTTAACTTGACCTTATCTGGGAAGCACTTTATCTGCCCTTCCATTCTAAATGATAGCTTTGCTGGATAGGGCAATCTTGGATGGTGGTCCTTGCCTTTCATGAGTTTGAATACTTCTTCTTAGCCCCTTCTTGCCTGTAAGGTTTCTTTTGAGAAATCAGCTGACTGTCTTATGGGAACTCCTTTATAGGTAGCTGTCTCTTTTTCTCTTGCTGCTTTTAAGATTCTCTCTTTATGTTTAGTCTTGGGTAACTTGATGATGTGCCTTGGTGTGTTCCTCCTTGGGTCCAACTTCTTTGGGACTCTCTGAGCTTCCTGGATTTCCTGGAAATCTGTTTCCTTCACCAGATTGGGGAAGTTTTCCTTCATTATTTGTTCAAATAAGTTTTCAACTTCTTGCTCTTGTTCTCCTTCGGGCACCCCTATGATTTGGATATTGGAACATTTTAAGTTGTCCCAGAGTTTCCTAAGCCTCCTTATTTTTTTTGAATTCTTGTTCCTTCATTTTGTTGCAGTTGAATGTTTATTTCTTCCTTTTGTTCCATATTGTTGATTTGAGTCCCAGTTTCCTTCCCTTCACTGTTGGTTCCCTGTATATTTTCCTTTATTTCACTTTGAATAGCCTTCATTTGTTCCTTCATTTTGCGACTGAACTCAATCAGTTCTGTGAGCATCCTGATTACCAATGTTTTGAACTCTGCACCAGATGGTTGGCTATCTCCTTGTGGCTTAGCTCTTTTTCTGGTGTTTTGATCTGTTGTTTTATTTGGCCCATATTTCTTTATCTCTGCACACCTGTTACGTTGTAAGGGGGCAGGGCCTTAGATATTCACCCAGCGGGGCAACCCTCTTTGCTGAGTTTTGGAGCTCTCTGTCTGGTAGGGGTCAGAGGGAACAATGGGGCTCACTTGTTCCACTCTAGCCCCACTTTCCAATGATCTCGAGTGAGACCAGGAGTTTCTCCTGCCGTGGCAACGTCCACAGTTGTTTACAGCTAGCTTTGAGTCTTTAATTTCCCATTCAGCCAGCCCTGTTTAATTCCTTGGTTGTCGGAGTTCCATGTAGTTTGATTTTCTGGCACTTCTGGTTGTTTATTGTTTTTAGATCGATTGTTACCCTTCTTTTGGTTGTGTGAGGAAGGAAAGTATTTCTGCCTGTGCCTCCATCTTGGCCGGAACTCGTCTGTTCTTGGTCTTCTTACTCTACTCCCAACTTGAGTGTATACTTGACTGCTACTTGATTACTTTATTTGGGTGTTTTAAAGGCACCTTAAACTAAACTTTTGTAAACTGCATTTATCGTTGTCTTTGATGTTCCTTATTTTAGTAAATGACAGTTACCACTACCCTTCCTAGAAACCTTGGAGTTGTCCTTGACTCCTCTTTTTCTTAACCTACTAGTCAAGATATCTTGTCAGTTTTGCATGATAATATTGTTATTTTTGCATCTTAAATCTTACATCTGTTTTTTTTCCTCTATCCTCACTACTGTCCTAGTGGCAGCTGTGATCCTATGTTTGGCTTTTGAAATACCTTCATGCAATTTTTTTAATAGATAATGCTTACACATAGTACAGAACTGAAAAGTAACATAAAAGATGTTATCCAGTAAAAAGAAAATCTCCCTCTCACACCAGTTCCCAGTTATTTAGTTCATTATTTTCAGGCTATCACTAATAGAAGGGTTATTGGCTAACTTTCTGTTTCATCACATATACAGGCATACACTGTTGCCTTTTTTTCCTAAACAAATAAGATCATACTGTATACAAATTGTTAAAATGCTTTGCTAATTTTACTTGCTATATGAAAATAAGTAGTTTTTATAATTGAATTGCCTTGGGTTTGAGAGTTGTCTGTCATTTAGGTAGTGAGATACTGGTCAGGGGAGTGGTTTTGGTGATTTTAAAGTTATTTCCATTTTGAGGTTCTGTTACTCTTCTTATACATGGTATTGAATGTGGAAATTCTTGAGCGTGCAAGTGTTAATTGAAAGTATGTTCACATCTGTTTTCCTAAGATAGCAGTTGCTTAATTTTATATGCTGTGACGTGTCAATTGAAATAATTTCATATGCTGGGAAGTGCCAATTGGAATAATTGGCAAATTTTACCTTCATATTTTTGTTTGTTGGTGTGACTGATATCAGGCTATGTGAATACTAATTTAATTCACTCCCTGAATGTTTATAGAATTAGCTATAGTTTATAATATTTAGTATCTTATATTTGCAGGAGTCATTCACCTTCTTCATGTATTCTTTTTTTGGTTTTTTAATCCTCACCTGAGGACATTTTTTCATTGCTTTTAGAGAGAGGAAGGAAGAGAGAGAAACATCACTGTGAGAAAGAAACATGGATTGGTGTTATCTTGTATGTACCCAGACCAGGGATTGAGCCCAGAACCTAGGTATGTACTCTGACTGGGAATTGACTCAGCAACCTTTTGGTTTGCTGGTTGGTGCTCATTCCACTGAGCCACACCAGTGAGTACTTTTTGTATATGATTTCAGGGAGTGTATGGATGGATCCCTTTCAGCCCAACTGTGGACTCCATGGTTTTTAGTTAGTTTAGTTTACTTACTCTTGGGTAGAGGTGTTAATGATAGGAGTATGTTGTTGGGGAGAAAGAAAAGCTTTCGAGCCTCGGATTCGTTGAGCTTAAATGCCACGGGTTTCACAACACAGTTTTGTGGTGTTCTGTAACTACCTCATATACTTTCTCAAATTCACCTTTTTTAAAAAAAAAATTTAATCCTTACCCGAGGGCACACATATTGATTTTAGAAAGAGGGGAATGGAGGGAGAGAGGAAGAGAAACATTGATGTGAGAGAGAAACACCAACCGGGTGTGGTACCTGCAGCCTAGGCATATATGTACCCTGACCAGGAATTGAATGTGTGACCTTTTGGTTTATAGGACTACGCTCCAACCCACTAAGCCACGCTGGCCAAGGCTCAGATTCTCCTATTGATTGTAAAGGTGCTAGGGGAAGAGAATGTGGGCTGATTCCTAGAGAACTTATGCTGTAACTGGAAAAATAGCTGTAAGCACGCATGCCATTACCATAGTTAATAGGCTTCAGTGTTTTCTCAGCCTGGGTGCTCAAAATGCTGGTTTGGCTGGGAGGCTATGTGGTGTGTTGGGAAGAACAACAGATTAGGAAACTGAAGGACCTGAATTTTAGTTAAGTCACTTAATTCTTGTCCCCAGTTTCACCATCTGTTAAGATGAAGGGCTGGGAATTAGGAGTTTCCAAAGTGACTAGCACCAGAATTTAGGAAGCTGTTCATTTGAATTTTTTTAAGGATTGACTCTGTTATTTAAGATTTTTGACCTAGGAGGAGGGCACAGTGGAAACTTTGTAATTTTCTTTTATTTTCAGCCTTAAGCCTTCAGGACCAGAGTAGAAACATTATAATTTTCTTTGATTTTCAACCTTAAGCCTTCAAGACCAGAAATCAAGTGAATGTGGGCACATTAGAACTGAGAGTTGTAGATTGATTTGCAAGTCGTCTGTTTATTAACGTTACAGTTTTGATTTCTTCAAACTGATTCTATCTTACAATTGGGATTGTTATTTCTTAGGTTGGATCAGACATCTCTACTTCTAAAAGATGGGTATAATCACTATGTATAGTTGTTTGCTAGGAACTCATGACAAGGTAAATAAATTCTCACATATGAGTTGATAAGTGTCACATTGAATAAATGGGTGTTTGGGTGTTACAAAGATGAGTAAGGCCTCTAAGTTTCTTTAAGAGTAGGAAGAACCACTTGGTGTTAGTTGGGACACTTTCAGATCTATTGAAGGTAAACTTCTATTTTTAGGTTTTGCTGTGTGTGTGAGTATGCATATATGTATGATTATATTTTCATTATAGGGATATCACTTAAAACAGTAGATTTGGAGTTTTTTAGGGTAGGTTCAGAATATAACTTTTAAAGAGAAACTTTTTTAAAGATGATAAATGGACAGATAAAATAAAATGGGTCTTGCCGTTGAAGTTAATCAAGTTGGCACACTGACACACTTGGCCAGGATGTTGTAGGCAGCATTCATACACCAAAGGGTAACTGTTACTGTTAAGTTACCTCTAAAGATTATCCAACCCTTTAATAGTCATGATTTTATGAAAAGATTTAACTGGGTCCTAAGTCCTGAATATCTGAAGGCTGGAGTCCTTACTAATTTGATACATTTCTTTTTAAGCTCTTTCTTTATCTTAGATTTGGTTGTACTCACAGAAGTGGACATTACATTAGAGATTAGATAACACAAATAATTTCTGTAAATGGAAGTTTTTTTCTGTTGGCTTTTAAAAATTTTATTTTGAGACAATTTAGGCTCACATTCAGATGTAAGACATAATTGATCAGATTTGTGTATCTAGTTACTTGCAAGGGTAGCATTTTGCAGAACTATGGTACAATATAACAATCAGGATATTGACATTGATACAATTAAGACACAAAAGTATTCCATCACAAGTAACTGTCTTGTTACCTTTTTATAGCCATATCAGCCTCTTTACTCCCTTAGTTACTACTAACCCCTGACAAACACTAAATCAGTTTTACATTTGTATACTTATTATCATTTGAGGAATGTTATGTGAATAGAATCATATATTATGTGTCCTTTTGGGATTGCCTTTTTTCACCTCACAGAACTCCCTGAAGATTAATCTATATTGTTACATGTATTAGTAGTTTGTTCCTTTTTTAGAAAAGATTTTATTTACTTATTTTTGGAGAGAGGGAGAGAAACATCAATGTGAGAGAGAAACATCTATAGGTCGCCTCATATGCGTCCCCACTGGGGACCGAAGCATAACCCAGGCATGTGCCCTGACCTGGAATTGAACCATTGACCTTTGGTTGTGCTGGGGCTTTGCCCAACCAAGCCACACCAGTCAGGGTTTTACTGAATGTGTTTTAAATCACGTAGATGAAAATAAATTTAACAAACCAAAATCCATTTATCCTCCCTTTTAGATTTACTTGGATATATGTTACCTTTTACTGGTATTCGTGTGTGTGTGTGTGTGTGTGTGTGTGTGTGTGTGTATTTGACTTACTGGGTAGTTTCTTTCATTTGAATGTGAATGACTGCCTTTTGTGTTACTTGCAGTACAGGTCTGCTAGTGACAAATTCAGTTATTATTTATCTGGTAATCTCTTAATTTCTTCATATTTAAGGATAGTTTTGCTGGGTATGGAATTCTTGGTTGAGCATCTTTTTCTTTCAACACTTAATATGCCATCCATTTCCTTTTGGCTTCCATGGTATCTGATGAAATCAAGTACCAGTCTTACTGAGGATCCCCTTGTACATGAGCAGTCACTTCTTGCTTTCAAAATTGTCTTTTTCTTTTGACAGTTTGACTGTAATGCTTTCAGTGTGGATCTGTTTGAATTTAATCTATTTGGAGTTCATTGAGCTTTTTGGATGTGAGTTCAATTTTTTTATTATTAACCTGAAAAATGTTCAGCCATTGTTCTTATAAATGTTCTTTCCTTTTATGAACTCCTTTGTGACTTCCAACATGCACGTTTTAGTATACCTTGGTATCCCACAGGTCTGTAAACCTCTGTCTATTTTTCATTTTTTTCCTGTTTTTTGATTGGAT
This sequence comes from Tonatia bakeri, assembly GCA_004024845.1. NCBI lineage: Eukaryota > Metazoa > Chordata > Mammalia > Chiroptera > Phyllostomidae > Tonatia > Tonatia bakeri. Next base: position 54,274 of record PVIA01001877.1, read on the forward strand.
AATCTCAGTTGATTTTTTTTTAAATAATTTTTTCTTTTTCAAGTGAAGTTGACATACAATATTATATTATTTTCAGCTGTATGCTGCAGTGATTAGATATTATATAACTTACTAATGTCCCAATAAATCTTACCCATTTGACACTGTACATAGTTATTAGAATATTCCTGAGTATCCCTGTGCAGTACTTTACATCTGCATGACTGTTCCGTAACTACCAATTTGTACTTCTTAATCCCTTCATCTTTTTCACCCATCTCCCAATACCTTCCCATATGGCAACCATCAAAATATTCTCTGTGACTGTGGGTCTATTTCTGTTCTGTTTGTTTGTTTTATTTTTTTTAGATTCAATTATTGATAAATATGTACTTATTGCTAATTCATATTACTGATCTTTTTTTTTTTTTTCTTGAAGGAGACTCGAACATTTCATGCAATACTGGGTTGGTGATGGTGAACTCCTTTAGCTTTTCCTTGTCTGGGAAGCTCTTTATATATCCTTGGGTTCTAAATGATAGCTTTGCTGGGTAGAGTAATCTTAGTTGTAGGTCTTTGCTTTTCATCACTTTGAATATTCCCAGTCTTGTCTGGCCTACAAAGTTTCTGTTGAGGAATCAGCTGATGGTCTTATGGGAGCTCCCTTGTAGGTAAGTAACTGCTTTTCTCTTGCTGCTTTAAGTATCTTTGTCTTTAACATTATGTATTTCAATTATGACGTGCCTTGGTGTGGGCTTCTTTGGGTTCGTCTTCTGTGGGACCTTCTGCTCTTCCTAGACTCGTATGTCTGTTTCCTTCATCATGTAAGGGAAGTTTTCTGTCATTTTTTCAAATAGGTTTTCAATTTCTGCCCTCTCTCTTCTCCTTCCAGCATCACCATGATGTGAATATTGGTATGCTTGAAGAGTTTTCCCAGAGGCTTCTTAAACTATCCTAATTTTTTTTTGGATCCTTTGTTGTTGTTGTTCTTAATGATTTTGTGTTTTTGTTTCCTTATATCTCAAATCACTTTTTTGATTCTTGGCTTCATGTACTCTACTGTTGATTCCCCATAAGTTACTCCTAATTTCTGCTTATGTATCCTTCATTTTTGACTGGTTGTTTTTTTATGGTTTCCATGCCCTTTTTTATTCTGTTGATGTTCTCTCTTAAGTTCATCTACTCTTCTGCTAGGTTCGTTGAGCATCCTTACAACCAGTGTTTTGAACTGTGCATCTAGTATATTACTTGTCTCTCTTTTGCTTAGTTCTTATTCTGGAGTTTTTATTCTGCTCTTTCATTTGGGACATATTTCATTGTCTCCTCAATTTGGCAGCCTCCATATATTTGTTTCTATGTATTAAGTAGAGCTTTTATGTCTTTTGGTCTTGGTAGTGGGGCCTAATGTAGTAGGTGTCCTGTAGTGTCCAGTGGCACAGCCTACCCATTCACTGGGGCTGGGCACTTCAGCTGTGCCTCCTGTATGGACTATGTACACCCTCCTATTGTAGGTGAGCCTTGATTGCTTTTGGCGTGTCAGTGGGAGGGATTTATCTCCAGGCTAATTGGCTGTAAGGACTGGCTCCAGCCACCATGGGGAATTAGCTCTGCAGCAGCCCACACCATGGAACAGGACTTCAGCTGGGCTCTGATGCCCATTGAGTCAGCCCCTGAGTATGCATGTCCCTTATGGGGGTGGTTGAGCTGAAGCAGTCCACTAGGTGTGATGGCTCTGGGGCCTCCTGGAAGGTTCAGGCAAAGGTCAGCAGTTGCCTGTGCTCTGCCTGGGGTCTACGAGCATGAGCTACAGAGTGATCTGCAGATGGCTCCTACTTGTGTTGGGCTTGAAGGTGCCCAGGAGAGGCCAAGCTGTGAACCAAGGTTGGCTGCTGTAAGTTCTGCGCCTGAGGACACTTAGGGAGAGGTATAGGTCATGCTGATGAGGCAAGATGCTGTTTGTTTGAGAGATATTAGGAAAGATGAAGCATGAGCCAGGACAGGAGGTTGTATGGAAAAGCCACTGAAAACAGCTTTGATGAGTCCACAAATTGTTGGGGTGAGGTCTCAGGGAATCACCAGGGCAGGGTGAACATTGTTAATCAGGTTGATGGAGACTGAGATGTGGTAAGGGCTCAGAAAAGGAATAGTTGCTTTTGCCAGCTCATCTGTCTGGAAGAAAGCTGCCTCTCCAGTTCTATCCCTCATGCCAGGCAGTTTAGTTCCTCTCTATATGTCCCTAGTGTCTTCTGAGCTGCTGCCCTAGAGATGGAACTCAGAGGGAGTGAGTATAAGTAAGTCTGTGCACGGGCCCTTTAAGAGGAACTGCCTTAAACTCCAGAAGTCCTCCATCTCACTCAGTCACAATCCCAGCTGGTTTTTACAGCCAGAGATTTTGAGGACTTCTCTTTCTGGCACTGAAACCCTGAGATGGGTAGCCTGGTGTGGGGTTGGGATCCCTTGCTCCTCAGGGAGACCTCTGTAGCTGAGATATTCTTCCTGATTTTATCGGCCATGCCATTCCCTGTTTCCATCTCTCCTGTGAGTCTCAGGAGAGATGTGGCTTCTTTATGTTCCTAGTTGTAGGACTTTGTTCAGCTACATTTCAGTTGGTTCTGAATGATGGTTTCTGTAATTTAGTTGTATTTTTGATGTGACTGTGGGAGGATGTAATGCATTTACCTATGCTGCCATCTTGACAGGAAGTCTCTGATTCTACCTGATCAAATATGCTTTTGAGCTTCTCTAGTGAATTTTTAATTCAGCCATTGTACTTTTGATTTTCTTTTTCATTTTACTTTTCATTTTACTTTTGATATATCTTTGATACAAAGATACAACTAATTTCTGTTATTGATATAATTGGTCCTCCAATTATGTACATAATGTAACATTTTATGTTAAGATCTTGAGCATCTGTGGATTTTGGTATCTGTCATGGGTCCTAGAACCAGTTCCCTGCAGGTCCTGAGGGATGACTATGTTCTGAATTTTTTTTTTATACAATGTCCTTATGTTACAGGGTGCAGCCAAGAGGGGGGACCCGAAATGGGCATTTGAAATGGGGTCCAGAACTCAAAGTGTTCAGGAGATTTTAAGATGTTTTCTCCCCTTCCCCCACAGGTGTGAGTTGGGGGAAGGGGCACACAGAGCAAGAATATGTAGGGCTGTTTTGTACAGCAACAGCTTTGCAGCTAATCCATGGCATAGTCATTTAACATACCTATAGCCTTCGACTGGTCACTTAGATATGCTAAATAGCTGTGGCCATGCTCTGGGCCAGGGGGATGGAATGGGACTCTCCCACCGAAGATGGGACTGGGGGGGCAGGCCCTTCGAATTATAGCACCTGCGTGGGAGCTTGGAAATGATTGACTCCATGACATGGGGCCACACCTGCCCAGACCTATGATGGCAGTCAGAAAAGCTGGAAAGGACGAGAGATTGAGGGCAAGTGTGGACGAGTGTGGGAGGAGTAGGAAATGGGGCTGCAGAGGAAGATTGGCACGGGGATTTAAACCCAGACATAGCAGCCATTGAGGGAGAACCATGCGGTTGGCTGACTGGGGACTCCCATGGCCCTGGGGGAGAGAGGACCACGCACCTTTGCCAGAGTGGGGACCCCCGCGGCATTAGTAGGGGGAACCACCACCAGGCTTTAGCAGAGATCCCGGCAACACAGCTGAGGGTGCCGAGAACTGAGGGAGGCCTACCAGCTGAGCATAGATTACTGGGAAGAACCAGGGGCTGCCTGAGCCAAGGACTTCTATTTCCTTTCCTGAGATAAGGTATCCCAGACTGGGCAAAGGGGGAAGGAAGAACTGTGTATGTTTGTGGGTGTTTTAAGGGACTTTAGGATTTTGATGAAGACATTAGGTCACTACTTTAAGTTTGTAGAGCATTAAATAAGCATTTCCTTTCCTTTTCACAAATCTCTGGCATAGAGAGACATCTTTCCTATAGACAGCGGACATAACGGACCTGGGGGTTCCTTTCGGTAATAGTATATCGTCCCAGGCCCCCCTGTTGTTCTGTAACACTTATACTTTGCTTTAGTTCATCAGATATCACTTCCTTTAGTTCTTTGAACATATTTATAGTATAGTTGATTCACTGTTTTATTTACTAAGGCTATCATCTGAGTTTTTCTGGGACAGTTTCTATTGATTGCCTTTTGTTCTGTGACCTTTTTTGTTTGTTTACATATCTCAAAAATTTGGTTGAAAATTGGACATTTTAATAAAATGTAGCATCTCTGGAAAGCAAAATGTTGACCTCTAAAGCATTTGTTTTTACTTTTTATTGTAGTTGTTTCTTTGTTTATAGTGACTTTTTAAAGTCTGTATTCTCTCTCTTGTATTGTCACCGAATGAAATCTCTTTCATGTTTAGCCAACCATTAGACAAAGATTTCCTTAACTGCCTGGAACTAGTAAGTCTCAGTCTTTTTTAACAGTGCTATGTGTGCAGGCAGTTGACAGTTTTTCTATAGCCTTCACTTTTATGATTTTGCATATATGTCATGGTCAGACAGAGGCAGGCCTAAGGATTTCGCAGTTCTTTCACGGGTATGTGCATAGCCTACAGCTGTGCTTGGCCTTCTTAATTCTCAGGATTTCATATTTGTTGGAGCTTTTCAAAGCTGTTATGGACATCTCATTAGCTCACTTTTCCTTTTAAGGTTTTGGTTATTCTGTTGTTTGCCCTAATTATTATACCCTGCCTCAGCAAGCTGTGAAGTTAAACAATTTCTTGGAATTGTTTTTGACAAATGCCCCTAGAGTAAAGGCTTTTTGCACAGGGTGAGCTCCAAATCAGGTAAAAAACAGCTTCAAAAGGGGAACTCTTTCAGGGAACCCTCTAACAGGTCAGATGACTATGAATTTTCTGGGAGTGAGGCTCTGAAGGAGCTTCAGTCTCCTCTCCTGGCTCTTTAGGCTGCTGGTTTGTACTGTAAATCCATTATATTAGTTTGTAAGTAAGCTGTGGAGCTGGTTCGAGGGCCGGGACTAGGTCTTATTAAAAAGCCACAAAACTCTATGTTTTTAACTGAGATTTAGCTATTTCTCTTGAGCAAACCCTTCCCTGATTCCTGAAAGATTTTGGTTAGTTTCTATAGTTATTAAAAAGATTGATTATGCCCTGGCTGGTGTAGCTCAGTGGATTGAGCGCGGGCTGCAAACCAGTCATCGCAGGTTCGATTCCCAGTCAGGGCACATGCGTAGGTTGCAGGCCATGTCCCCCAGCAACCGCACACTGATGTTTCTCTCTCTCTCTCTCTCCCTCCCTTCCCTCTCTAAAAATAAATAAATAAAATCTTTAAAAAAAAAAAAGATTGATTATGACAATTTTTGCTGATTTTTTTCCATTGGGGAAGAATAGCTGGTGGCCTGTACTCCACTGTTTTCACTGACATCACTCATAAGTTCTTTTTTAAAGGTAAAATAAGTTACGGTTTTTATGCAGATCTTTCAGTTTATATTCAGAACCACAATGTATTGTCATCAGTTTTATTTTATTTATTATTTTTATCCTCACCTGAGGACATTTTTTATTGTTTTTAGAAAGAGGAAGAGAGAGAGGAAGGGAGAGAGAGAAACATTGATGTGAAGGAGAAGCATTGGTTGGTTGCTTCCCATGCAAACTTGGACTGGGGATCACATGTACCCGACTGGGGATTGGACCCACAACTTAGGTTTATGCCGTAACCAGGAATAGAACTGCAACCTTTTTTTACGGGATGATGCTCCAAACAGCTTGAACCAGCAGGCTAGGGCTGTTACGAATTTAAAATTTTCTTATGGCTGAAAATTTTGGTTCTCAAAGACAATAGCATTATTTTTCCATTGCTTTATCACACATTACGCATGTTAATGGTGTTAGAATAATAATACCAACACTACTGTCAACAACTTGGCTATCTATAGCTTGAGGATTTTTTGTAGTTCTTGTCCTTAGGTTATATATTTCACTGGGAATGGTTGGGCCTATTCTTGTTTTAAAATTCCTTGAAATAATTATTCTCTGTCTGGTTGTCAACTGGTTATCAATAAATAAACAAGGTTTATTTATTTTATTTTGCTATTGGCTTTTTAAAGGTTGCCTTTTAACTTTGTAAATGTTTTTGGTAAAATATTTACATTGCTACAAAGTTAAATCTACCATGTATTCCCTCCCCACCACCTTTTTTTGTTTTTTTATGTATTTATTTTTAAAAAGATTTTTATTTATTTTTAGACAGAGGGGAAGGGAGGGAGAAAGAGAGGGATAGAAACATCAATGTAGCGGTTGTCTTTTGTGAGCCCCCTACTGGGGACCTGGCCAGCAACCCAGGGATGTGCCTTAGATTGGGAATTGAACCAGTGACCCTTTGGATTGCAGGCTGGTGGCATTCAGTCGACTGAGCCACACCAGCAGGGCTCACCACCACTTTTAGAATCTGTTTTATTAGTTTTCATTCATTCATTTATTCATTTATTAAAGTATATTTTATTGATTATGCTGTTACAGTTGTCCCTTTTTTCTCCCCATTTATTCCCCTCTGCCCTGTACCCCCCCCCGCATCCTCCACACCCCCTTAGTTCATGTCCATGGGTCATGTATATAAGTTCTTTGCCTTCTCCATTTCCTATACTATTCTTAACCTCCCCCTGTCTATTTTGTACCTACCATTTATGTTTCTTATTCCCTGTATCTTTCCCCTGTTCTCCCCACTGATAGCCCTCCATGTGATCTCTATTTCTGTGATTCTGTTCTTGTAGTAGTTTGCTTAGTTTGTTTTTGTTTTTTTAGGTTCAGATGTTGATAGTTGGGAGTTTGTTGTCATTTTACTGTTCATATATTTGATCATTGTCTTTTTCTTAGATAAGTAACTTTAACATTTCATATAATAAGGCTTGGTGATGATGAACTCCTTTAACTTGACCTTATCAGGGAAGCACTTTATCTGCCCTTCCATTCTAAATGATAGCTTTGCTGGATAGATCAATCTTGGATGTAGGTCCTTGCCTTTCATGACTTTGAATACTTCTTTCCAGCCCCTTCTTGCCTGAAAGGTTTCTTTTGAGAAATCAGCTGTTACTTATGTGCACTCCTTTGTAGGTAACTGTCTGCTTTTTCTCTTGCTGATTTTAAGATTCTCTCCTTACCTTTAATTTTGGGTAACTTAATGATGATGTGTCTTGGTGTATGCTTCCTTGGGTTCAGCTTCTTTGGGACTCTGAGCTTCCTGGGCTTCCTGGAAGTCTATTTCCTTTGTGAGATTAGGGAAATTTTCCTTCATTATTTTTTTCAAATAAGTTTTCAATTTCTTGCTCCTCTTCTCCTTCTGGCACCCCTATGATTCGGATGTTGGAATGTTTAAAGTTGTCTTGGATGTTCGTAAGTCTCTCCTCATTTTTTCAAATTCTCGTTTCTTCCTTCTGTTTTGGTTGAATATTTCTTTCTTCCTTCTGCCCCAAATTGTTGATTTGAGACCCATACTATTTTTTGTTTTAAAAAGTAGAGACAAATACATACATGCATGCACACTTGTGTGTGTCTCTACTGTGGGTACAATTCTTTTTTTTTTTTCCTGCCTTTTACTTGAGGTATTGTATTCTTAACATTGTTCGATTTTGGTCTGTTCAGAAAATTGGTGTCTGTGTATTTCATTCAGTGATGGCTTTCTACTCAAAACCCTTTTATTTTTATCTATTGACTGGAGTGGCATCTGGTGTTCCTCATCATTTAGGTCCCCATAAAACTTTTAAACTTCATTTTCTACACTTTCTCATTTTTATTTCAAAACCTTCTTCAAATGGCTCCCTTTTCCATTTTGTGAAGCTTTTCCTTATCCCGTAGAGCATCAATTTTCAATTGATGTGCCATGAGAATTTTTAAAACATGCAGTACCTATTTAGTCAGGGGCACTGACCCCTTTTCCCTTAGATGGTCAAATTGAAAAATAACAACAGCCAACACAAGAGTAGCCATTTGGTGTGAATGAATCAAAATTATACCTCTTTTTTTTGTCAGTTTGGCAAAAAAAAAACAAAACATTTTTTTTGGTGTTCTGTAGAATTAGTAATAAGTTTAAGTGTTATGAAATGAAAAAGGTTGCAAATTGCTGCTGTAGGGGTAAAGCTGATTGCTCTTTGTGTTTACAGAATGTTTTTTCTTTTCCATCCTTTATTTTTAGTGACAGCTTTGTTGATATAATTCATATAAAGTATAGAGTTCTAATATACTTTTAAGTAAAAGAATACTTAAAGCATCTCCTTTCCATTCCATTAGCTGTTTCCCAAAAGCATCTCCTTTCCATTCCATTAGCTGTTCTGGTTTTTATTACCACATTTCATATTGCTAAATATTGCTATTTCTTGATTTAAAAACAGGTTTTAGCTCTGGCTAGTGTGGCTTACTTGGTTGGGCATCGTCTGTCCTGTAAGGCGAAAGGTTGCTGGTTCAATTCCTGGTCAGGGCACAAGCCTGGGTTGCAGGCTCTGTTACTGGTTGGGGCTCGTGTGAGATGAAACTGATTGATGTTTCTCTCCCTGTCTTTGTCCCCACCACTCCATCTCTCTAAAAATAAATAAATAAAATGTTAAAAAAAAAATTTAGCCCTGGCCGGGTTGCTCAGTTGGTTGGTGCATTCTCCCATACACCAAAAGGTTGTGTGTTTGATTCCTGGTCAGGGCACATATCTAGGTTGTGGTTTGATCTCCATTAGGGTTCATACAACAAGTAACTGATTGATGTTTCTCTCTCTCTCTCTCACTCTCTCTCTCTCAAAATCAATTAAAAAATACGGTGGAGGGGATAATGGGGGTATGGGGGGGAAGGTTTTCAGGAACAACTATAAAGGACACATGGACAAAACCAAGGGTGGGTGGGTTTAGGGGAGGGAGGTGGGGATGGCTGGGATGGGGGAGAGTGGTGGGGGGGAAATGCAGACAACTGTACTTGAACAACAAGAAAATATAAAAAATTAAAAAAAATAAAAGAAATAAGTTTGTGGACCATAAATATATATAATAGTTCTAAAGATACATCCTCAGGTGAGGATAAAAAATAATTTAGACATTTTTCTAGAGTGTGTGATAACTTCTGACCTATCTACTTTATTTGCCCCGTTATATCCCTCTTCCCCCATAGTGTTACAGTTTTGAATTAAATCACTGTCCACATTATGAAGATTGTATAAATAAGTAAATAAGTGCTGTTCACTGTGATTGCTTTTTTTTTCTTAAAGGAGTTAATTGGCTTTTTGTTGTTTCGGTTTTCTATGTCACTCCTGTATGTAGCTCCAGTGTGGTCAATCACATCAGGTAAATTGATCAGTTGGAGTACTAGCATCCTGGGGCTGCAAGAAGCATGAGCTTTAGTGCCTTGCTTGGTAGCCAAAATGGGGAATTGGAGTTTGTATCTGGCCATTCCTCACAGTGATTTGTGCTTTGTGTGTATGTTTCTATCTAGCATCTCTAAAGTTAAATGTTTGGTCTTTTGTTGATATGGGAGAGGGGATCTATAGAGGTGGAATACTTTCCTGGTGGCTTGGTCTGGACAAGCAGATCTAGAGGTTTAACTCATGTTGGTTCAGTTTGTTCCCCCCCCCCCCCTTCATAATCCCCTGCCACGGTTTCTTAGACTGTTCTAGGCTTTTTTGACTTGGAAGCTGAATCCTAAGACATTTGACTTTTCATCTACTTTTTGTCTTTCAGAACTGTATTCACCTGCTTTGTTTACTGTTCTCTCCTTTTCTCATCTGGTTCTTGCTCTATAAGAAACCAGTCCAAAGCCACCACCTTTTATTAGGTTCACAGGATCTATGAATTAGTAACTTACAGAATGCTGTGGAAATGTCCTTTTTTCCTCTACATGTTTGGGGCCTCAGCTGTGATGACTCATGGCAGAGGGAGACTCAAACAGCTGGGGCTGTAGAATGTACTTTGAAGATGGTTTCTTCATTAAATGTGTGGCACCTTGGCAGGGATGGCTTAAAGGCTGCTCTCAACTGTGTAGCTCTCAGCCTGAGGGCCTGCATGTGGCCTTCCCAGTATGATTGCTTTAGGGTAGCTGGACTGGTTACAGGGCAACTCAGAAATTAAAGAATTAGTATTTAAGAGGATCATGAGGAAGCTACACTTATTTTTATGACCTTTACTCGCATGTCACAAGGTGTCATTTCCACTGTAATCTATTGGTCACAAGCCTCAACCAGATTCTAGGGGAGGAGTCATAAACTCCATCTCTTGATGGGAGAGTGGCAAGGTCACACTGCAGAAAAGCATGTGAAATGGGGTTATTGTTATAGCCAGTGTTGGGAAGTACAACCTGCCACAGTTCTTATTTGTTCTTACTGGTGGCTGTCTTTAATTCCTTTACTCTTATTTCAGAGGTGTTGAGGGAGCAGAGGGTAAATTCAGCTGTTCAGATTGTCTTGTGTAAATAGAAGTCCCATGCATGACAATTTTTATTTTTAAGTAAACTTTGCTTCATTGAAGTATAACATGAACATAGTCGAGCTCACACATTCTAAGTGTACTAGCAGTTTAGTAAATTAACACAAAGTGAGTACATTTTGTAAATGCCACCCCGAATCACGAAATGGTAGTAGCACTCCTGAAGCACCTTATACCCATTCCCTGTTGTTATCTGTACTCTCCTTCCGAAAGGTACCTACTGTACTGACTTGTATTATTATAGGTTAGTTTTCCTTATGTTTGAATTTTATATAATGGAGTAATATAATATGTACTCTGGTGTCTGGCTCCTTTTGCTCAACAACACATTTGAATTTCATCCATGTTATTCATCCATGTGTAGCAAGTGCTACGTCATCCACTTTTATTGCTGAACAGTATTCCAACATCAAAATGTTTGAATTTACTTACCCATTTTGCTGCTAATGCCTTCCATAATGGTTAAAACTCTCTCTCTTATCTTTATTCTCATTTGTGTTTACTTTCATGGTTGTCTCTAATAGCTTTCATTTACTAGGTTTGCTTACTCTTGCTGCCACCCTTTAATTCCCCTTCTCCCCCCCCATCATCATTTTTTTTTTTTTTATTATATCATCTGTACTGTCTGGAGGACCTTAATCCACCATTCTTAACTTTCTGGAATGCACTGTAAAACAAGGAGTAAGTCTAAAGGAAAGATCTCAAAGCCAAATCATATCTTATAGTCACATACTGAGTTTATCCATTTCTATTTCAGATACTAACCTAATAAGAGTGTCTGGTTATTAGCTTTTCTGTCCTACATAATGCTAGAAGATGTGAATTAGGAGAGAAGTTGCCATTTGTATGTCAGATAGTGTAGTAGTAGAGAGAATCAGGTGACTGTGAAAACAATAAAGGAGATAAAATCAAAGCTATTTGAGGCTTAGTTTACAGTGAATTCCTGATGACTTTGTTTTATTAAAATAGCACAGTAAAATAGCCATTTTTTTTCTTTAATGATTGTTTGGCTAAATTGGTTCAACTTAACCAAAGAAATAGTTCAGTTGTGTTTTCTGTACTTTTGTTTAAGAAGATGAGGAATCATATTATCCATGATGGCTATAGTGGAAGCTTTCCATTGTCTTTAAATCTGTCCAAGTGGAATGAGAGTTATTTTTACTTTGGCATGCCTTTAGAACAGGTTTCCCCCTGCCCCATCATGATAATAGGCAGGAATGTGTTTTACATTGTGTTCCCCTATGCAACACACATTTTTTCTAACTGGAAAATTTCTTTTTCATAAAACATTACTTTGGAAAAACACTTATTCACAATGTGCAAATTCTCTCTTCATTTGCAATTATTTAGAATTGCATATCAGTACAGTCTAAATTAATGAGCTACTAACAGTAATGAGCTACTGAACAGAGAAAGTAGAGGAAGACCTTTGTGAAAGAGACTGTTTAGAAAAATACATACAAGGTGGGGCAAAAGTGGGTTTACAATTGTATATGAAGCAGAGTTTATTCTTATATTGTTTATTAATTATTGTATTATTTTTCATAGAACAACTGTAAATCTATTTTTGACACACCCTGTATACTAAATACAAATGCTCTCAGAGACTAGAGAGAGAAGCACCTTCTTATTATTTTCCTTTTAAAATAGGTACTAAAGTTTCAAGAGCAGTTTTCTTTCCTAATAGCTTTGGTCTACCTGTGATTGTCTTACCCCACCCCAGCATAATGATTGTAATATTGTAACATTTCTACTTCTTAGAGGTGAATGGTTAACACGATATGGTTAAGAATAAGTATGCCATTTGTTTTATCCAAACCAGACAACATTATCTGCCCTCACTGTTTTTTTTATAAGCCTTTTAACACCTCTAACCTTAGTTTTCTCATCTGTAAAATGGGGATGATAGTACTTGTCTCCTACGTTTGTGTGAATTGAAGGAGCTAATGCATGTAAAGTGCACAGTATTTAGAAGTTAGTGTTGTTAATAATTAACAGAATTAACAATCCTAATAATCTGCCTAGTGAGCAAAAGTAGGATATATTAGAATGGTGTCTGATATGTTTTAATGCAGAAGTTCCTAATGTCCCACATAAGGTTTTTCTTTTTTGTCAGATAACGGAAGAGATTCCAGGAAGAGCACTGTCAAAACTGAATTGTGAGAGTTGCTATTTGGGGGAATAGACCAAAAGGAGTAGGTAGTACTTAACAACATTTGTGGGTTCTAAGTATACTTTTGAGATGTTTCTTTTTCTTGTCTTCCTCCTACACCAGCCCCCCAGATTTTGACACTCAGTAGCTCTAACCACCTCCAAATAGATTACTTAACGAAAACACTAAAGTTTGTGATTTACTTTTAGAAAAGGATCGGACATAATTCAGGGTTTTCTCTTTTAATAATGTCACTTGTTTGCATTTTGTATGCTGTCTTGAGTGCTTGGAAAAAGTGAGTAGTAGCATTATAAAGCTATCCTAGAACCTACCATATAATACTGAATACTGAAGTGACAATAATCGGTGGCCAAAAGCTGTAGAGCTTACTGTCTTACACTTTCTTTTTGGGTTACTTTTTGACCCATAGTAGTAAAACTAGTTAAGATGTTTGTTTGTCCTACTACATGCATTTCTGACACAAACATCTTCAGGTTGCCAGGCTTCTTTGGAAACTAGACACACCTTAGTCAGTTTGTGGATGCTTCCTAGGCATTGAACCTACTAGTTCCAAGTTCTTTTCTTGCTATGTCATCTGCTCAGTATAAACATTCTGAGCATGGTGTTGATATGGTGGGTATGTAGAAAAATGGTTAGTAACTGTAACCATCTCTTTTATATTGCTGGTCATACATTTATGTTGCCACTTGTCTTTGAAACAACAGAGGAAAGGGCAGAAATTGTAATTTTGGAAAATGTTAGCAGTGTAGCTAAAAATGATATGCCTCTGTTCCAGTGCAAGAAAAAAGTGATTTCTCTCTAATTCTGAGACCCAGTCCAATTTCATTGTGTTCATCATCTTTTTGTATTCTGCATTGCTCTTGGAGGTAAGATACATTGTCTGCTGTAATGAAAACACATTTCTTCCTAGCAGAGAGGTACAGCTGATCTGTCTCGTAATATTTTTGATACTCTCCCCCAATAAAGGACTGGGGAATTTGTCATAAAACATACATTTAATGTTCATTGTGGAACAGGCAGACAAGTATACTCATGAGTATACTGTCCTCTGTGAGGAGCAACACTTTTGTCCCTATGACTGTACCATGATGAACGCTGTAATACAGGTATTGTAAGTTGAATATAGGTTTCTGTAGTAATGTTTGAGGTGAGAAAATAAGAGATAAAGTACCAGTATCAATTCACTTATTAACACTGAACTTTCAAATGCCAACTGTAATTGAAAAATAAAAATTAAAAATAAAAACATCAAACTTTACTTTTGAATTAAAATCCCCCCATTGCCTTTATGTAAAAAAAAATGATGAAAAATATGAAGGAAAAAATGCAGTTTTTTCTCATCTTCCGTTAATGTATGTTACCTTAGATTTCCCCTGAGTGCTATATATACTTTTATGGCACACCATTCTTTCTCCATCTTGACGTGTCTCTTTCTGTTTTTAAGTTTGTCTTCTTTGATTGCTTATTTTGTGAGTCAGTGTATGTCTTACCTGCTTTTGAATCTGGTGTACCCACCTACGATACCATAGTGCCTGCCAGGTAATATGTACCCTGTAAGGAATTACATTATAACTGTTATTTGAATAATATTTTAACTCTTTAAAGCAGTTTAACTCCCCAGTTGGCCAATTATTTAGAGTTTCCATAGTACTATATATTTCTTACTATGTTTCTTACTTTACATAGGTGAAAACCTAGAGGGTTTTAAGTGGCTTCACTCTAAGATCCCACAGTTACCAAATAGTAAACCTGGGACTTAAACCTAGGCTTGTTAAGAACTTGAGTTTCATTTTTAATTTGAGTTTTAAAAGTTTTTAGTTTAGTTAATAATGACTAGATAAATCAAAAGTTTGTTCTTACAATGTTCACAATTAAAGCTTGCCTTTAAAGTTAAATGCTTAAATATTAGAGGTATTAAAGTGTGAAGTAGTATCTGTATTAGAGTGCCTTCTACTATTGTAGAGTACAATCACTGTGAGTAGCTGGTTGTATTGTTTTTCTTTTATTTTTTAAATTAAGAAAACACAGGCACACAGTTTTTTAAAAAGCTCAAGTGGTTCTATAAGGCATGTAGTGGAAAACCGCAGCCCTCTGCTGTTCCTCCAAGATACCACCTTCAATGCTTAGCTATTAGTTTGGGTATTCATCTCCATATTTTTAAATAATATGCTTATATTGCTGTTTCTGTATCATACCCTTCCCTTTTCTTCCATTCACATTCTGTTGACTTTCTAGTATGGGAGATAAAGTTGATTTAAAAAAATCATCTCCTCTTCTCCTATGTTTTTCCAGTATAACTGCCTTTGGTTAAAATTAATAAACAGTGTTTATCTTATTGCTATTTCTAGTGGTAAGCCAAGAAGTATATTATGATGTATGCCATTTTGTTAAATTTTAATAACTTTTGTTAAATTTGCTGTAGGTTCCTATCACTAATTCTTGCCAAACAACTGTAAAGTGCTTTTGAGTACTTACTCCTGTTCTGCAAATACATTGTGTAATCCTGTCAATTCTGGATAATTTCCTCACCTAAATTTTCCCTGATGCTCTCTCTCCTCTCTTTCATTGTTTGGCTTTCCATCACAGTGAGAAGTGGGTCTTCACCCTTATATTGGAGCTTTGTGTCTTAGATGCCTTCTTTTTCTCTGTGCTTCTATTCTCTTGTTTGATAGTTTCTTTGGTATAGAATATTATGTTGGAAATAATTTTCCTTGACTTTTGAAATCATTGTTTCTTTACCTTCTAGCTTTCTGCATTTGGGATGAGCCATTTTGTTCACAGTCTGATTTTTAAAACTTGCCATTCTTCTTTCCACAACTTTTAGGATTGTCTCTATACCTGCTATTGTGAGAACTCACAGTGATGACCTTGGTCTGTCTGAAAATATGTGTTCCTCGGGTATGAGAAATACATGTTGCCTCAGGCTTTTTATTTTTTGATGTTACCTTCATAGAAAAAACTGTCACTGTCTTCCTATTCTTACATATGTCTTTTTGGTGCAATTACTAATAGATGGCCTAAGCCAGTTACAGGAATCTCTGTGATTTTGAATGGCAGCACTACCATGCGACTTGGGGATAGATATATGGAATGAGATATGAATAATTTGCATCTTTGTCTAAGTGATATTCTAAGTGATATGTAGTATAACATTAAAAATATATTCATAAAGAATTCAACAGTTGATTTTGGAAAGAGCAAATTACATGTGCCTGTAGTGAAGTTTAGGGACAGGGCAAAAATGGGAACATAAATATAAAACATTAGGAAAGAGAAAGATATATAACCACAATTATAAATAGAACATGACGCATAGCCAAATAGCAGTTAACTTTAAAATCTTAGTGAAACAAATGGCTTGTGTCAAAGATGCAAATTAATATTCATAAGGCTCATGGTGGTGGTGGATACAAGTTTTCTAAAATTTTAATTTTTGCTTGAAATTTTAAATTGTGGTATTAACTTATTCAATCCTTACAGTAATTCTATGAGCTAATTGCTATAAAGTATTTCTTTTTTGCAGAGCATGAGAGAGATTAGATTAAGTGACTTGCTCAAGGCCTCTCAATACAAAACTGGAATTTAGTGCCTGTTCAGCCAGGTTCCAGAGCCCATACTTCTTATTCACTGTACTTAACTTTGGTGCCATTAAAAAGGGTAAAACATTTGGATACTTTGGCACTGTCATTAGAAACTGCAGGCTCAGAAGTCATTTAGACAAGTAAGACCTAATTAGATCACTTTTGATGTCAGATTGACTTAGAATGATGTCACCAGGAAACATACCAGCAGAGCCAATGACAGGTCTTCCTCTTCCATGGAAATTCTTGCAGTTGTCTAGGGGCTAGTTTTTGGTCCGTGAAGTGACAGCTCAGGTGGGTTCAGTGCTCCTTTGATGCATTAGTTTCCTGTGCCTGCTGTGACAGATTATCAAAAATCAGTGGTTTAAAACAAAAGAAATTTATTCTCTTGACAGTTCTGGAGTCCTGAAGCCCAAAAACATGGTTGGTAGGGCAGAGCAGGGCAGTCTCTGGAAGCTGTAGTGAATAATCTGTTTCTTCTTTTTAGTTTCTGATGGCTAGTCTTCACATCTCTTACCTCCTCTGAGTACCTCTCTGAAAACCCTCACTCCTGCCTCTCCCATAGAAGGATACGCGTTATGGCCTTTATGGCCCACTCACATAACCCATGTCAAGCAGTTCTTTCAAGACCCTTAATTATATCTTTTGGCATGTAAAGTTATGTTTTGTTTAGCTTACCACACCTGGTTTAGAACACACACACACACACACACAATGTCCACCACAGGCACATCTACATCCTTCCACACACCCATTTCAAATAGGAATAGGAACCAATATCTTTTGTAACTTTTACGGCATACTCACCCTGTAGTTTCTATAGGGACATGCCCATTTAAGAGTCCCTTTACGTGGAAAATCCAAAAGCTGTGGCATCCTACCAAATACTCAAAGTTGCATTTGCAGTTCTTTCACTCTAGATTTATCTCGCCAAACAGGTAATTCTTCTAAAACCATAATCCCTGTTGCTAGTAATACAACTCACAATCTACCATTTTCAAGTTTTAGAAATAAAAGAACTAGTTAACCACAAGGTCAGAATTGTCCACAGAGGAGAAGGTTTTGTTGACCTTTTGCTCATAAGTAACGTATTACTTAGAATATATACCATAAATGATTGCAATATATTCTTGTATTATAACCTTTCATGATTTATTGATACTATCATAGGCTTTGGGTATATCAGTGAGTTGATGATACACTGAATTTTTTCTTTTCTTTAAAGGTGAACATGCAGCATTGTATGATTTGTATGAGGTTTCGTAGATACTGAAATGATACTATAACCCCCGAATAGTAGGGAAGAGATGTTTTTAATGGATTGAAGAAACATCATTGATAACATTTTGGTTTGGGGTAGTTGGGTGAGCATGAAGGAAGGTACAGCAGGGGAGCACTACCAGAATGTCAACACACTTTATTATATAATATCAGAAAATTCCATTCATTGATATTATCACCAATCTCATTGGAAAAATCTTTAAATTTTGGGGAGCTGTCAAGCTCACAGTGGAGGTGTGTATATGTTTTTCAATATTCTGATTTCTGCTTGGAATCTAAAGTTTGATCATTGGCAACCAATTACTGTTAGTTGCTTTTCTTTAAATAACAAACTCATTTCATTCGTGTTTTAGAAAATGTCTGGGTGGTGTGGGGGGTGGGGGGATTGAGCAAAAAAGAAAGCTCATGGATAAGGACAACAATGTGGTGATTGTGAGGAGCAGGTAGAGGTGGAAGAGGGTATAAGGGGGTAAATGGTAATGGAAAAAATACAATAAAAAATAAAGAGAAAATATCTTCCAAATATGTAAATCTGAATAAACATAGTTTGTCAGCTATTTTAGGGGAAAAAGTGTTCATGAAAAAAGAGGCTAGTTCAGTTTACAATTTAAACAATCACATGCATCTATTCCCTCAGTACAGCCTTTGTACTTCACTGTGAAGCAGAAATGCTTCAAATGAAGTTCCCATTTTATCTCAGATTAATAAAACAATGTCTACTCAGTGGCTGACATTTAATAAAATGATTTTTACTGCTTCATGAAGGGTATTATGAAATGAAATGCTTTAAAAAAAACTGTAAGTGCTTGGTGGTGAAAAGAATAGGATGATTTTCAGTTCAGTTTGGTATCTCTCTACCTTGACTCCTCCCAAAGTGGCAGCAGTTCTCTACCCATCATTGCTTTCACATCATCAGTGTAAATGTCAGTAGTTAGAAAGAGAAAGAATGTGTTAGTATTATAATGAAAATAATTTTGATTTAGCAGATCTTCTGAAAGGATTTAGGAGACTCCCAGTTGTCTATGAACCACACTTTGAAAACAGCTGCCTTAGGATTACAGCATACATTTTTTATTTATTCAGGTCTAATTGGTACATTTTACCTTTTCTTGGGCAATGCAGGATTCTAGCCATTACCTTCCTCCCCCTTTTATTCCAACATTGTTATTTATATTCCATTCTTTACATGTTTTAAACACAAAATATTGTTAAAGTTGTCACCAACATGTTGAACATTTTTTTTGTCCATTCCTTTTTGCATTTCTGACCTTTCTTTTGAGATCATTTGCTTCTCTGCATGTGAGTCTGCTGTACTCATTTGTTAAAAGTGTCTATTTCACTTCATGAGATTTTTTTGTTTCGCATATGGGCTCCTCATTTTTCCACCACCACTTGCTGATAAGAATAATTTTTCTATTGAATTACTTTGTTCGGTGTTGAAACACAGTTGACTATATTTGTATAGGTCTGTTCCTAGGTTCCTTATTTTTTCCCATTGATTGGTATGTTTGTCTTTAGTACCACAGTCTTGATTATTGTAGCTTACTATATTGTCTTGAAATTGGGTAATTCGAATCTTCTGACTGTTCTTTTTCAGAATTCCTTGGGCTATTCTAGTTCTTTTTCTTTTCATATAACTGAGACAGCTCATCAATATATACAAAAAAGCTTGCTGGGATTTGATTGAGATTGCCTTGAATCTATCTAAATACCAAATTAGGCAGAATTGATATATTAATGTTTTCTATTTTGTTAACATGGTATTTCTCTAATTATTTAGATATTCTTTGATTTCTTTCATCAGTGGTTCCCCCCCGCCCCCAACACAGGTCTTATGCCTAAGTATTTTGTTTTTTTTTGGTGTTGTTGTAAATCATATTTGAAAAAAATACATCAATTCCCTGACCTACGTGGCTCAGTTGGTTGGGCATTGTCTGGTCCTGCAGAGTGAAAGGTTACCTGTTGGATTCCCAGTGAACGAAGAGGTCCATGTTTCTCTTGCATTGATGTTTCTCTCCTTCTCTTTCTCCCTCCCTTCCCCTCTCTCTAAAAATATGTAAATAAAATCCTGAAACAAATAGTTCAAATTTCAGTTGTTTATTGCTGGTATATAGGAATACAGTTGCCTTTGTATATTGACCTTGAATATTACACTTACTGGTTTGAGCAATTTCCTTAATTTTAGCTTTAACTTATCACAGTCTACCTTCAAATTGTATTATACCATGTCTTGCATAGTATGGACCTTGTAATATCAATATAAACTATGCTTACATTTCTCTCACCCTGATCTTTTGTGTTATTGTTATACATTTTACTTCTATATATGTTATAAACTCTATAGTGCATTATTACTTTTTTTTTTTTTACATTAAGCATTGCAGTCTCATTAAAAATAAACTTTGTTGAGGTATAATTTACACATTTAATTTTACCTGTTGTAGGTATTTTGAGTTTTGACAGATCTTTTGAGACTGGCTTCTTTAACTCAGCATATACCTTTGAAATTCAGCCATGCTATGTATCAAAATTTATTTTTTTAACATCCTGGGACACACTTTTATTAAAACAAATTAATAGATAAGTGATACAGTATATGTACATTATGTACTGTGGTTTTGGTCTCCCCCTCCCGCCCAAGCATGTAGCACAAACCTCCTGAGGTCCTATTGGGCAATCACACAGTTTATTAGTTTATTTATTTATTTAATTTTATTTTAATTGTTGTTCATATACAGTTTTCTGTCTTTTACTCCCACCCCAGCCCACTCCCCATCCTTCCCCACAGTTTATTTTTTTTAATATTACTAGTAGAATTCCATTGTGTAGATGTGCCACAGTTCATTCATTTACCTGTTGAATATTCGAATTGTTTCCCGTTTTCATTAATTATGAATAAAGCTGCTATGAACATTGTGTACAGGTTTTGGTATGAACACAGGTAAGTTTGTTTATTTATGTATTTATTTTTAGAAAGAGGGGAAGGGAGGTAGAAAGAGAGGGAGAGAAATACCAGTTGGTTGCCTCTGTAAGCACCTTGTTCAAGGATCAAATCTGCAACTCAGGGCATCTGCCCTGACCGGGAATCAACTGGCCACCTTTTACTTTGCAGGAATGGTGCCCAACTGAGCCACAGTAGTCAGGGCCACAAGTTTTTACTTCTAGGGTAAATATTTGGGACTAGGATTACTGGGCCATATGATAAATGTATGTTTAACTTCATACTTAATTGTCAAATTCTGTTCCAGAGTGACAGTATCATTTTATATTCTTACCAGCATTGTATGAGAGTTTCAGTTGTTCTGCATCCTTATGAACACTTGACATTGTCACATTTTAAAAATTTCATAAACCTTGAGGACATCATACTGAATGATTTAAATCAGTCACAGAAAGACAAATACTGTATGATCCCACTATATGTGTAATCTAAAGTCCAACTCATGGAGAGGGCAGATTGGTATTTGCCAGGGGAAGGGTTGGTCAAAAGGAACAAACTTTCAGTTATAAGAAGGATAAGTTCCGGAGTATCTAAAGTGATTATAGTTAACCGTGTATTGTAGACTTGACAGATGCTGAGAGTACATCTTAAGTGTTCTCAACATATTAAAAAGTAGTAACTATGTGAAATGATGGATATGCTACCTACTTTTATTGTGGTAATTATTTAAATATATAATCATGTTGCACATCTTACATTTACACAATGTTATATGATAATGACTATCAATAAAGCCGGAAAAAAATTTTAGGTGTTCAAATAGGCATGTAGTGATGATGGCTCGTGGTTTTGATTGATTTCTGTATCTTCATAATAGGGCTTAAAATTGTGTCATGTGGGCCCTTCAACTTACTATTTTCCAAAATTGTTTTGCTTATTCCAGTTTCTTTGCCTTTACACATAAGATTTATAATCAGCTCATCTGCATCTACAAAAAAAATCCTACTTGGATTTGAATTGGAATTCCATTGTCTATAAATTTAATTGGAGTTCTCATCTTAAAATACTGAGTTTTCCAATTCCTGAACATGGTATCTTTCTGCCCTTTAGATCTTTGGATTTTTGATCAGTGTTTTGTAGTTTTCAGCATATGGATTCTGCTGCACATACTATTAGAATTGTATCTATATACTTCATGTTTTTGGAGCTATTATAAATATTTAAAAAATTATTTTTCCAACTATTCATTGTTAGTGCATAAAAATACAACTTACTGTTTTGTATGTTAAATTTGTATATTGTGATCTTGCTAAATTCGTTTAGGAGATTTTTTGTTTTGTTTATCTCAGCAGATTCTTTACATCAGTTGTGTTTTAAGGACACACTAAAAAAGTAAGAAAAATATCTTTTATAAATATCTGTGCAGCTACCATTTCTGGTGGTCTTCCTTCTGTGCTCTGCATCAAGAGTTTCGTCTGGTATAATTTTCCTTCTACCTGAGAAATTTTTTTTTAACATTTCTTAAATTGTAAGCCTGCTGGTATTGAATTCTTTCAGTTCTGTATCTCTGAAAAAGTGCACTTTATCTTTTTTTGAAAGGTATTTTTGCTGATTATAGAATTGTAGGTGACATTTATTTTCCTTTCAGTAACTATAAAGATGTTGTTCCACTTTATTCCAGCTTGTATTGATTTGGGAAAGAAAATTCCCCATACTTACGTTGTAGTGTTTCTAGGCAGTAAACTTGGGGTAATTGTAGGGCTCACAGCCTGTTTTTCTCTTTCTCAAGGATTACTGTCATGTGATCCCTGATATGACTGAAAGCCTTTATTTTACACATTTCTCTCTCTTTCTTTCTCTCTCAAGTTATTTCATTCCGGAGTGAATTTGGTCCATTTCACAGCATATTGGCTGGTAGCTGAAGTCCAAAGACTTAAGAACTTTAAATCCTTATAGAATGGTGGATTGAGATATCAAGAAATATGTCGTTCTAGTAATTACAGTGTGTGTTTGTCTTGTTTGCAGAGGCTGGATTTACTGTTTCTCCTGAGATTAGTTGGTTGATTTTTATTGCACAGTGTTTGTAACCATCAAATTTGTAAATTTGACAGTTTAACATAGAAAATTGAATATGAGCTTATTAGAGACTTTAAATAGTATTTTGGATGGTCAATTTTCATATTTTATATGAAAATATTTTAAATGAGTAGTGTTACGGCAGTTTCCTTTTAAGTTCAGATTTTTGACAAAGTATGTTTTTAGAACTGTTTTTTTTTTTTCCAAATGAACCTTTTCAACTTAGTGAAGCAGATTGTTAAAAGAGCCACTAGTAATGTGAGGTACCTGAATTTGCTTGATACTTTGACTTTTTTACTTCTTGAGTTAAAAACCTTTCCAGTCATATTGGATAAATTTATATTTATGGTAGGCTGGAGCAGGATTGATTTTCTAGTGGCTTAATAAACATGAACCCTTGTAAACTATCTAAGGAGTGGTTAATTCAACTCTGTCCCTTGATCTTTATTAATCAGCAATTAATGTGATTGTGTTTTGCTTTGTTGCTCACTCTTATAGTTTATAGCTGGTAGTGGCAGGTCAGATTTTCCTCAGTAGTTACCTGTTTTTTCTTACTGATTTTTAGGAGATTTATTTATTCTGAATATGAATACTTTGTTACTATACTTTCCTAGTTTGCAATTTGCCTTTCTTTATAAAACTTATGTGGTTCAAATATTAATATAGTTGAATTAATATGTCAACATTCTTTTTCATAACTTGCATTTTTTAAGTCTGTTTTTTAAATTTTTGGTTTATTTTTTTATTGTTGTTCAATTAAGTCTATTTTTAAAGAAATCCTACCCTATCCTGATGTCAAAAGACATCTTGCTATGTTTTCTTCTAAAAGGTTTAGATATTTTGCTTTTTACGTTTAGGTTTTTAATCCATCGGGAATGGGTTATAGGAGTCCAATGTCTCCCCGACCTTCCACCCCCCCCCCTTTTTTTTTCTGTTCTTTAGAAATAACCTGTAGACTTGCCACCATTTTTTGGTTAGAATATTGTTTGCTTATTTTGTTATAAGTTTCCATACATATGAAGGTATCTTTGTGAGCTTTTTTGCTAAATATTTGTATTCATGTACCAGTTCTCTTTATTTCTATATCTTTATTGTAATTTATGGTATCGGGTATAGTGCCAACTTTCTTTTGGTTATATTTATGTGGTATGTTTTTGCTCTTTTTTTCCTTTAAATCTTTTTAATATTATACTTTTGGTGTTTCTAATACATTACTTAAATCTACATTTAAGAAAATCTGTTCCCGGTCTTTTTTTTACCTAACATTTATTGCATTTATATTTATGTGATTAAAATTGCATTAATAATGTTCACTTGAATATGTCCACATATTGATCACCTTTGCTCTGCCTTTTTCCCCCCTTTCCGTGTTTAGTGACTTTTTGAATATGAACTTATTTTCTTTTGAGCTGCAGAAATTTTTTAGGCCAGGGATGTGATGGTAGAGTGCTTGAGTTTGGCCTGTACTTTGGATTATATGTTATCCCCAGGTTGAGTGAATTCAGGCTTTTGGTTACAAATACTCCGGGTATTTTTTTTTTTCTCCAATCGTTGCCATTATAGCATGGGCAATTTTCCTTGTCCTTCCAAGCCCAGTTTTAAATAAAGTTTAAAAATTGTTTTATTATATTTTACTTTACACTTAGATTGAAGGTATATGTAGTCCCTTGAGGTCTCAGTGTTGTGGGGGAGGGTGTTTTACTTGACTTCTCTTGAGTGGCTTTAGGCTTTGTGTCCTGTTCCCTGAATGAGGCCTGTAAACCCAACACTCAGGTTCACATGGGGTTTCAAATATGCTCATTGCAAAAAGTTGCTTCAGTACTCTCTCTCTACCTTTGTCTCTCTAAATTCTCATCCCCTCCCCCCACTCTCCAAGCCCATTGTTTCTAACTTTCTGGCTAGGTCAACTTTACACTAAGAACATGTGTAATTCCCATTGCCACCATGTTTTGTCTGACATTTCGGTTTTTACCAGAGTGGCTCTCCAGGTTGCCTATAGTGGAAGTACTTCCCAATACTTTTAATTTTATGGCAAGCATGAAAAAATGGTAGTTCGTACTAAATACCAGGAGTTACTATTGAAGGCATTTAAGATTGGTGATGCTACATACACAAGGGCTCTGGCTGAGAGCCCTTAACTGTGTTTTGCCTGGCAGCCTTGGAGGTACCCTGGCTGTTTTTTTTTTGCCTGGCACCCCCAGAGGCTGAGACTAGCTCCGTCTTAGCACTCCTATTACCCATCCTTAGTATATTTGTTAGAAAGCTTGTAAGAATATACTGTAAATCTCAGAAACAACTATGTATATATTCAGGAATACAGATCCTGAATCTTTCTGAGCCAGTACAAAATTGCATAGGAACGAGAAATGGAATTAGGTTGTTTGTTTACACTAGAAGAAAATATTGGTGAATGTTTATCAGGTCAAGGGGTGGGGATTTTCTAATTCTGAACCTATTGTATACATTGTAAAGGAAGTGGTGGTTGGTTTTGAGAAAATAGGGAGCCTTTTATATTAAAAACTCTATAAGAATTTATAGGTAACTGCAAACCAAGAGAGATGTTCTGTAACAACATTATATATAACAATATTTTGTATATAAATAGCACCTGACAAATCATTTAGAAAAACACTGTTTATATCTGTGAACAGGTTGATAGTTCATGGAAGAAGTAATAAACTTAGCTGATAAATATTTAGAAAAAAGTAATCAAAACTGACAATGAGAACTACTGGTGGAAGATTATATTGGTTCAGCTTTACTTGTGTGATTATTGAAAGCTTAAATTGTGCTTTCCATTTGACTGGGAGAAACACATCCTAAAGAAATATAAATTGGCCAAATTATGTTTATCAGGTAGTAACAATAAAAACTTGGTTAACAACCAGATACTCTTCAGTAGAAACAAATTACGATATCTATTTAGCAAAATGCTATACAGTCGTTAGTTGACTCTAGATTTATATGTTCTGGTATGTTTTGGTTTGACATAGTAAGCAGTTAATACTATTGAATGAATCATTGTTTATAAAGCTGCATACCAGGATTTGTACTATTTGTATATGTGCGTAGATAAAAGTCTGGAAATGTATATTCAAACTGCTTCAAAGGTTTTTTGTTATGTTTTGTTTTGTTTTAATGTATTACCTTTGGGAGGAGTCTTAATTATGTTGCAGTTTCTCTAGTTTTAGGATTGTTCATTTAATAAACCTAAGCGCTTTCTACATATGAGAAGTTGTCGAGTTCAAAGCAGATTATTTTAAAATGTAGTTCATGTTCATAAATTTGTCTTGCTCCCCTACCCCAATGAGGTGCTTGTTCCTTCCTTTTTTTGTGCATTTATTATTTTAGAAATATGTATAAGGCAAATGGATCCATACTTTGCTACCAAACATATTTATTTGAATTGCATCCAGGGGTGTCTAACCTGCGGCCCAACACAAAATTGTAAATTTACTTAAAACATTGTGAGATTATTTTTGTGATTATGTGTTGCAATGCATTTAATGTGTGGCCCCAAACAACTCTTCTTCCAGTGTGGTGCACACTCCAAAAGGTTGGACACCCCTATAGCAAGCATTATAGATACAGTGTTTTACCTTCATGGATATTTGGTCTACATAATTTTGTTGTAGATAGCTTTTTTCCTATTGGTATATTTTTGGAATTTTGAGTTAAACGTGTACAGCTGAAATGACAGGGAAAATGATTGCTTGTAAGATTGTCTCTGTCTACCTCCAGGTAAATAATATAGCCTCTGGAGTAGAAAGCAAATGAGGTAAAAATAGGGTATAATGCTTATTTCTTTACATGGGAAATCCTAGGATTACTCTGGGCTATATATTCATAGAAATCACTGCTGAAATTCTACCTCATATTCCCCTTACCTCCAAATTTTAAATATACATTATTTTAAAGATTATTTAAGACTTAACTCATGAGCCTACTTTGAATGAGGCTTTATAAATAATGTACTTGATTATACCCTATCTGCACAGTTACATTTAGCATAATGTAGGAACACATTATTTGGAAAATAACTAAGCTGTTTTAACCTAACAGCTTTTTAAAAATTCATTGTTGGCCATGAGTGTGTATATGTGTGTGTGTTAATGTAGAATTCATCAGTTCATTTGGCTGCATGCATCAACAGTAAAAGTTTTAGAGTTAGTAAACTGGCCGAATGGTTGAGGCAGTACAGCCTAATTTGCTTTACTGAAGCCATATTTGGCCTTGCTTTGACAAATGTACTAAACAGAAAAGTAACAACAGCAGGTAAACCAAGGAGATATAATTCAGAAGGCTCAAAGAAAAAGAAGTGGAGTGAAAGAATTTAACATTTTTCATATATACACTACATTTTGTCTGAATTGGTATATTATTGTCTGTATATAGGAGCAGTCATGGTTTTCTGCCACCAGGAGGCTTTTGAATATGGTAACTTTTTTTGGTTGATTTATTTTTGTATTTGTTGCTGATTTATTTTGATTTGGATGTGTATGTCTTTTTGAATAATGATTTATATGATTTAAAATAAAGCAAGGTGAGAAAGCATGGTAAAGAACTGAGGCTCTTTTTGGTTAATTTATTTTTGTATTGTTTTGTTGCTGATTTGTTTTGATTTGGATGAGTATGTCTTTTTGAATAATATTTATATGATTTAAAATAAAGCAAGGTGAGACAACATGGTGAAGAACTGAGACTGAATCTTCTGCAGGGATGGTGGGAGCAAAAAGTGCTGATCTTATGTGTTGCCTTTCTGCTTGGTGTGGAGTTGTAGAAGTAGCTAGTATGTAGGAGTGTAAGAAGAAGAGCGACTTAATGATGGTCCTCTTTTTGTAAATGACATTAAGTCCCTAGGCAAGACCCTAGTTGAACACCTTACTGCTCAGAGGTTCTGGACCCATACTGTTTGATTCCAGCATCTGCTAATTAGTATTTCTGTGACAGTTGAGCACATGATTTACTTTTTGTCTGCCTTGGTTTTCCTATCTCTGAAGTACGGTCGTCTTATTTTACCAAGTACTGTAAGGATTAAATGAATAAATGTATATAAAGTGGTTAAAATAGTGCCTGCTATGTACCAAGTGCTCAAATATTAGCTGTCAACAATTGAATTACTAATACTAAGTTATCTAGCTTGATTTCAGTAGTATAGTTCTGTGAGAATATTTTCCATAGTTCTCTGAGAATATTTTTTAGTAGCAAGGTATTTTCAATAGTTTATTTGAAAAGAGTGGTACGTAGGGTGCCGTGCTAGTTTCTTGGATGATGCTTGCTTACTTATTAGCATCCAGCACATCCACTGAATGCAGAGTAGTAGGTCCAGAGAGGCTGAGTAATCCAGGATTGAGATTGGTATGTTCAGAATTTTTATACTGATTTTTGTTGTGATGTAAATAAAACGTGACATATTAGTTGAAAATTGCAGTGAGGGAGATAGTGTAGAGTAACACGTGTAAGTTCTTACATCTTCTCTAAAATGTTAGTTATGGGTGATGGTTAACAAGATTTCTTTTTTCTTTGCTTTATTCTTTTTGTATATATTAATGGTTATTTTATTATTAGTCTTTGGGTTCCTTCCTTCTTTCCCTTCCTTCCCTCCCTCCCTTCCCTCCCTTCCCTCCCTCCCTCCCTCCCACTTCTCAGAGGCAGTTTCTGGCTGCTCTGCAATACAGCTGTTCCAGGAACTTGGACTTCCCTACCCTCTATCCTCAGCTTGTGGCCTCTACCATCTCAGTGATTCCAGCTAGGAGGAGAGAGGAGGGGTTGAAGCAGAGCATGTGTTTTCCTTATATCCAGTTGGCCAGAGCTTCCTATGTCATAGCTGGGTATCCCAGTATTTATTCTATGTAAACATGCCTAATTAAATTTAGGGGTTCTATTGACAGAAAAGGAGAGAAGAAACAATGTTAGGGATGCTGAGAGTTTGAAGCAAGTTACAGAACAGTGCTTATATAAAAAACTCAAGTGGGGAAAATATATATATGCTTGCATTACACAAAATAATCTTGGATATAGTAAAATACATATATGTATTTAATGTTTGTTACTTTTGGGAAAGGGAACTGTGAGTGGTTTGGGTCAAGACTGGGAGAAAGACTTTTCACTATAGTATACCCTTTAGAATTAGTGATGTATTAGTTTTAATTTTTCTAAAAATAGCAAATAAAGTTAAAAAGAAAACTTAGATATGTAAGTTCAGGAATAGATATGTCATTAAGAATCAGTAATACTTGGGATTGTATCATTTTAAGCATGTAATTCTTTCTTCATTTAAAGAAAATGTGGTGTGTTGAAATTTCAAAAAAAGGTTTAGATTCAGGTACTTTCAAGCCTTTCTAGTTCCTAAGGTGTTTTAAAAGTAGTCAGGCAAAAGCACTCCAGAGTGTATAGAAAGGGGACAAATTTTGATTTGTGGGGCACATTTCTGGGAAAGGATATCAGCTTTAATGATGCAGACATTTTTAGGGTTTCGGGGGATCAGGTAAGGATAGTATGTTTATATAGAAATTTATTCTGGAAATTCAGAGTGAGTAATCATGGAATTAAGTCTAGATGCATTCACAATGTGTGTGTTTCTGTGTATGTATTATACATAATATCACACATTGTATGCTTAATTGTAGAAGCCCAAGGAATCTTTAAAAAGATTATATCTGAAGTAAGATGTCTCCTTTCTAATTCTAAGATAGTTTAGTAATTTATACTTGAATCCTTTAAGTTTTCCTCCTTTCTGATTGAACTGAGTTAAACTTGCTTATAAGTTACAACCATTATTGGTCTGATGTCTGAAGTTACCCAACGTACAATTAGTCTTCTCTTTAAAGTGACAACTCTTTAAATATTTGAGGAAAGCTACAGCATCCATGATGATCCTACTCAGTTAAAATAATTTTTTTACAATAGTCTTTTGTCCTTCACCAAACTTGCAGCCCTTCATTTCTAGCACCTGCTACATTGTGGCACTCACCAGATGATAATTGTAGAGATCTGGTCAGAGTAAACCTTGCTGAGCTGATTATTGGTGTTGATATATAAAATATGCTTTGTTAATTTGGGCTGTGAATACTTTTTTTAGCAGCCATATTTCATGGATAAATGTTGGCCTGTAATCTGCGTGTAAATCGGTTAATCTTTTGTAAATAGCTTCTAAACCATCTTGTACCACTGGCTGGCTTTTAGGAAGTATGGGCAGAACTGCATGCTTTTTTTTTATTATATTTAACTTAAAAGTTTTGGTTCATTTAAAACATTGGTGATGTATACCTTAATGGAAATGATTTTTAAATAACTAGTAGGATTAATAGCATCCTGACTTGCAGTTCGTAAGAAATGAAAAGTTTAGGACAAAGAATAGAGGGTTATTTGAAAAACTAAAATAAAAATGGCGTGGCTTTGTTAATTCAGGAAATAATATATTAAGCCCCTGTTATGTGATCATGGGTTGGGTATGGCCTCTCCTCTGACCTGATTTATAGGTGAGGGAGGCAGGTAGTACCTGGGAGCCTGATAGAAGGGGAGGCACTTTGTAAATGGGAGCTACCAAAGTAGGACTGCTTTGAGATTCTCTCTCAGGCATTAGTAGTGTAGTGGTCATCATAAAAAATGGAAAAAAGGAAAACCAATGGAGAATATATATCTCCATTAACTTATTCTATCCATTTGTATGTCACCCAGTTACTTTATCCAATCTTTTAAATTGAAAAAATAAAATCACTTCTTTTAAGAGTTGCCTGTATTTAACAATTATAAAATGTTAGTATCATATTTTAGCTAGGAACTGACCAAGTTCATCATAAAAGACTTTATGCTTAACATGAAAAAAAAGTTGGTTACCTGTCTGTGCTCATGAATTCTATACTTTATCAAGGTTTAGAAGTAGAAGATAATGATAGCGTTACTGTTCTGAGATAACAGATTTTTCAAATAATAAAAATAAAGCAGATACCAAGCACAAATTGAACATTGTGGAAAATGGCACTATAATGGGAGGAAGACATCCACGTTCTCTACCTAGCTGCGAGTATCTTAGTTCACTTTCCTTTGAGTCTAGAATTTAATGATTAAGTGTTTATTTTCATTCTCAGTGTTTTTCTCATTAGGTGGTAAGGATTATAAATATATAAGCTACTAGCTGTAAACTACTATAGGCTGTAAAAGTTATTCTTGTGGAGGTCATTGCTCATCCTCAGTGTAAGATACTCTATTATGTTTGTAAGATTCTGCTTTCCTAGTATTTAGCATGTGGATTGAATATTCAGTTATTTTAAAGCTTTAAAAATTATCTATCTCTATAGTAGCTGTCTATTTAAATAAAAATTAAAATGAAATAATCTGAAAATTCAGTTGTTGACTTGACCTAGCCATGTTTCAGTGCTCAGTATTATCACAGTGTCTAGGGGTGACTATATTGGAGAGCACAGATTATGGAATATTTATGTCAGTGCAGAATGTGCTCTATTGAATGATGCTGATCTAGATACAAATTATTTTTATTTGAGTTTCTGACTGTCCTCACACTAAAGGTAAGATGTATCCTGGAGGAAAGCATAATAATTTTAATGATTTCTTTGTAAGAGTAGAAATGGTATAGGTTAATTATGAAAGATCCAGAACATAATAGAGAAGTAAAATGGGCAAAATAAGAAGAAATTGCTGTATGGCTCAACTATAGACTTTCTATTTTTAATGTTTGTTTTATAGTCTAGTCCTTTTTCTCTGCATGTGTGTACATACACACATCCCTCTATATGGGTGTGATTTTACTTGTGTATATTTAAAATTTAAAAAGAAGAGCAAGAATATAAAAGTAACCCTTTTAATTGAAATAGTTTTGCTTTATAGTTTACCTGAACTTTGTTCTAAATCTAAGCTACATATATATCTTTTATGTTTATAATTGTCCTTTGGAGTAAAAATATTATTATTAAAGTACTGTATTTAGTTCTAGGTTATTCTGTGATTCTGTAGTATTGGACATTATCTCATTTATTTTTTCCTCTAAATATTCCTTAGAAATTGTCAGTATTTGCCTGTATTTAGTATCAGTGTTTACCTCACACACACCTCAAATAAATTCATGATGTTTTGCTGTGAAGTGTTTACACAAGGCTTTTGGAAACTATTTTGCTGCTTTGTTAATCTTCCTTTTGTTTCATATTTGGCTCGGTCAGCATAGTCTTTGACTACCAACATTAGTTGGTGTTTGCATGCTAGTTTTTTTTTTGGATATTATAGGTGCTCCTTCACTTATGAAGGATTAACCCCTCAGAAGTAGAAAATACATTAGGATGAAATGCATTTAATACACCTAACCTACTAAACATCATAACTTAGCCTAGCCAGTTTCTACTGAATGCATATCAATTTGATACCATCCTAAAGTTCTAATATAGTCAAAATCATGAATTTTGAACCATTTTCAGCCATGGACCATCTTATGAATTTGTTAATAAAGTCTGAGTATATGGGTAGATGAATTTAAAACCTGCTCGTTTTGCTTTTTACCTTGTGTTATATTTCACATGATCAGAGTTGTGTATAAGTATTTATCTTAGGTGTGTTTCTTTGTTTTTTTGGGAAATGGAAAATAGTTACTAGATGATCATGGTAATGACATTAAGGTACGGTGGTAAAAGGAAATGCAGGATGTTACCATCTTTGCTTTGGTCATTAAACAAAATTTCTTTGTATCTTGAATCCTTTTTTACCATGCAGCTATATTTGCTTGTAAATTTAATGTTAATAAGGCATAAGAAATTGTCAGAGGGAAGTAAAAAAAGTTTCTAAATATCTTACTAAGAGTTTAAAAAAATGAACACAGCAACTGTTTTAATGAGTGCTTTTTTACAGTGGCATTGATTGCTTTAAAAAATCACTTATTTAATGTAAGATTAACAATTGTCATTCCGTAACCCCATAATTTTAAGAATTTTTCTGATATTCAAAAATACTGGAAGAAATTACCCATATTTTGCCATATATAGTGTGCATTTTTTTGCCCACATCTTTGAGAGAAAAATAAGGAGGTCATTATACATGGGTAGTACCTGAAATACCGTGTATCTGTTCTTGTATTTTGTAATTATTAGTTACATAAAATTTCTTGTACCATGATACATTCAAAAATAAATACTACAATTCCTTTATAATACAACAAACAAGTATCTAACTATAAATAAATAAAATATTGAATTAAGAAATTAAAACAAAAGATTTTTTTCCCCCTGAAAGTTAGGGCCAAAACATGGGTGTACATTATACATGGGAGCACATTATACACAGTAATATATGGTATATTTTTGTACTCTTAGCCATCTGTCAAATAGGATTATATATGATATAAAGAGGGTCATGAAATTTTATGCCTCCAAATTATAGTAATTTCTGAGATTTCATTGAA
Source organism: Tonatia bakeri (assembly GCA_004024845.1). Classification (NCBI taxonomy): domain Eukaryota; kingdom Metazoa; phylum Chordata; class Mammalia; order Chiroptera; family Phyllostomidae; genus Tonatia; species Tonatia bakeri. The sequence continues at coordinate 87,148 of PVIA01001877.1, forward strand.
GCACACTTAATTATAAGGAAGCAGAATGATTAGTTTCAGTAATTGTGATTTGGTACATATGCACATTTAAATAGCTAAGAGTAGAATTAGAACTGAAGACAGTTCTTTTATAAATGTTAGGCTTTAAGGATAGTAAAATCACCCCAGAATTTGCTTTGTTTAAGGATAGCTTCTTGATGAGTATTTATATATGTGCTTTGGATAGGTGAGTTTAGGACATACACTTTGAAACTGTCAATGGCTCGATATTTTGCAGGAGAGGAAAAAATCAAGGCATTTTAAATTGGTACTCTGCCCCACATCACATTTTCTTATCCCATCAAAAGCTCTTGAAGTGGTGGTGAAAGGATTTTTTGAGAATGGAAACTATTCTAGTTCCTTTGTGGGCACCATGTCTTGGGAATGTATCCAGAGATTGGAGAAATCATGTGCATTTTATTCATTTTGTGACTCTAAGATACACTATAACACATAACATTTTATACTAGAGTGTTAGCTGGGTAATTTTGACAAAATTATTTTGAAACTTGAAACAGTATTGAGAGTGTTGTGGGTTTCCTTTTCTTTTTTTTTTTTTTAAAGCTAAGGAAAAGGTAAAGAAACAGTTATAAGTTTGGAATGGAATGCTAAGCACTGTGGTAAACCCTCAAAGAAGGTTTTTTAAAAAAATAATTTTAAAGTTTTTGTTTAAGTTGATATATAATTTTATATTAGTTTTAGGTTTATACTCCAGTAATTAGACATTATATAACTTAAGTGATCATCTCAGTCTGACACCATACATAGTTATTCGAATATCATTGACTATATTCCCTATGCTGTACTTTACATGCTGAAGACTGTTGTGTAACTACCAATTTGCACTGTTTAAAATAATATTTTATTTATTTATTTTTAGGGAGAGGGGAAGGGTGGGGAAAGGGAGAGGAACATTGATATGTGAGAGACACAGCACTCTGCTGCTTCTTGCACGCCCCCAACCGGAAACCTGGCCCACAGCCCAGGCATGTGCCCTGAACGGGATTCCAACTGGTAACCTTTTGGTTTGCAGGACAATGCCCAGCTCATTGAGCCACACCAGTCAGGGCCAATTTGTACTTCATAATCCCTTCATCTTTATTATCTACCCTTCAACCTCCCTCCCAATTGGGTGTTTTTTGCTTCCTTATATTCTAAATTGCTGATTTGCTTCTTGGCTTCATCAACTCTATTTTTGATTCTCTGTAAATTATTTTTCATTTCAGCTAGTGTATTCTTCATTTCTGATTGATTCTTTTTTATGTTTTCCATGTCCCTTTTCATTTTGTTGAAGTTCTCTTTAAGCTCATTGAGCATCCTTATAACCAGTAGTTTGAACTCTGTATCTAGTAGATTGTTTGTCTCCATTTAGCTTTTTTCCTGGAGTTTTGTTCTGTTCTTTCATTTGGGGCATGTTTCTTTGTCTCTCATTTTGGCAGCCTCCCTGTGTTTGTTTTTATGTATTAGGTAGAACTGCTTCATCTCCTGGGCTTGGTAGAGTGGCCTAATGTAATATAGTAGGTGTCTTGTAGGGTCCAGTGGCACAGCTTCCCTGTTCACCCAAGCTGGGCACTCCAGGTGTGCTCCCTTCCCCAATCTCCATGTGGGCTGTGTACACCTGTCTGTTGTAGTTAAGCCTTGCTTGCTGTTGGAATGTCAGTGGGAGGGATTTATCCCTAGGCTGACTGGCTGCAACCACTGTGGAGGATCAGCTGTTCAGTGGCCTACCCAGTGGAGCATGACTTACTTCAGCAGGGCTCTGGTGCCTGATGAGCCTACCCCTTTAGTGTGTTGCTTGTTGAGGTGGTTGGGTGGTGCTTTGATGTGTTCTGAAGCTGTCCCAGGTGCGATGGCTCTGGGGGCTTCTGGGAGTTGCAGGCCGAGGTCAGCCACCACCTACCTGTGTTTTGCCTGAGGCCTACCTGCATGAGCTAAAAAGTGATCTGCAGATGGCTGCTACTTGTGCTGGGCTTGGAAGTGCCCAGGAGAGGCCAAGCTACAAACACAGGTGGACTTCTGGTAGTGCTGGGTCTGGGCCGCTTGTTGAGAGGTACTGGTTATGCTGGGGCCAGATGCTGCTTGTTTGAGAAATTTTAGGAAAATTTAAAACATGAGTCAAGACAGGCCATTAGTATGGAAAAGCCACTGGAAACAGCTTGAGTAGGCCAGCAAGTTGAGTTGGGCAGTGTCTCAGGGAATCACCAGGGTGGGGCAAACAGTGATAGCCAGGTGATGGATACTCACACATGGCCTCTGCTTGCCAGCTCTGTGGGGGAAGGGCTCGGAAATGGAATGCTAGCATTTCTGTCCAGAAGAAAGCCACCCCACTGGACTTTGCCCTGGTGCCATACAGTTCAGTTTCTTTCCATATCTGTGTGGTGCACTTCGAGCTGCTGTCCCAGCGATGGAGATGAAATGAGAGAATCTGAGTAAGTTTTGCACGTGCCCTCTAAGAAGGCCTGGGATTCAGAAGTGCTCTATCTCACTCAGCCACAATCCCCACCTGTATTTATAGCTGGAAGTTGTGAACACTTTTCTTCCTGGCACTGGAACCCTGGGTGCAGGTCCTGGTGTGGGGTTGGGACTGCTTATTTCTCAGGGGCTACCTCTGCAGTCAAGATATCCCTACCGACTTTTATCTGACACATGTGGGTGTGGGACCAGCCCCTTCCGTGTCTCTCTCCCTTCTACAAGTCTGGGTGTGGCTTCTATATATCCTTAGTTGTAGGACTTCCATTCAGTTAGATTTCAGGCAATTCTGAATGATGGTTGTTCTGTAGTTTAGTTGTAATTTTGATGTGGTTGTTGGAGGATGTGAATACTGCATTTACCTACCCTGCTATCTTGACCGGAAACCCTTGAGGTTTTCTAATATTAGTCCTTTTGTCAGCCTTTTGAGTGTTATTAAAACTCAAAACATAGTGAGGCTATCCAGGCTCTCCTGTAGCTAATGACAACTGGAATTTGTCAGACTCCAGAATTCTGTTTTTTCCATTGTTCATTTTTTTCATACTGTCTCCTGGATTTAAAGAAGAAAAAGATACACTTAACATATTATTTATTTATTTTCCCTTCAGGGAAGGAACAGTGTGAGTGAGCACATAAGCATGTATTGGAGTTGGGGAAGGATTAGGAATAGAATTAGAATTGGTGGGTTTGAAGTATATCATATCATGAGAAGACAAATGAAAGGCAATTTATGGTAGTTTAAACTGGTAGAGGTTATGGCAAAAAATAGCTATTAAGTATAAATGGTGGTTATTAATATTACTCTGGAGATTCTATGAATTCTCACATAACTTAATAAAGTTCTTTCCATCTATGGGGAAAGATGAATATTACTTGTTTATAGCAACAGGGACCACAGTAATAATTTCAGATTTATAACTTATGAATAATGTTATCAAAGTGCTCCTATATTATCTTACTAGGCAAGCATTTCCATTTTATAGATAGGAAAAGCTCTTATGCCATAACCAGTGACTCTTTTAATACTCAGGTGTTCTAAGGTATGCTGCATTGACTGTGTCTGGGGTAGAAGTGAAATATATTGATTTCTTGGGTAATTGAATGGAAAATATGTGCATTATCTCAGGAAGGAAATGCATTTTCCAGTTTTGTCTTTTTCTTAAATGCTTTATTTTTTTGTTTCTAGGCTGTTCGCTGCTACGAATCTCTAATCTTAAAAGCTGAAGGCAAAGTGGAGTCTGATTTCTTTTGTCAGTTAGGTCACTTCAACCTCTTATTGGAAGATTATCCAAAAGGTAAGTTTTCTCCTTGTTAATTACTGTTTGATTTATATATGCCTCTAAAATAATTGTAATTGTAATTGTACTCTTTTTATCAAGGATACTATCATTTTTATGTCTAAGAATTTCTAAGCTTATGAACATTTTAATGAGAAAAAAGTGTGATAGATGGACATGTGAAGGATTCATGTAATTCCATGTAAATAATCAATAAGTTGACTATTCAGTTAAACTGATTACCACTTACATGTACACTACCATTTTGTTCTGCCCTGTGAAAAATCCCTACCCTTAAAGGCTATATACCATAGCAGAAAGTGAGCCATTGGTGGATACTTTAGGAAAGTAACACAAACTCAGCAATTTTCTTTGTTATCCTGCCTATAAAACTTTCATTTTAGCTAGAAAATATTTAAACAAACAATCTGATCTGTAGCCATGTTATTGTAGAGATAGGGAACACAGTTGATCACATATGAACTTGAGCATTAGATTAAACAATGTTTTTTATTAACTTGATTTTTTTTCCTATTAGGTTTAAGTAACTGGAGGTAGTCCCTCAAAATGTGTCCTTTTTATGATACCAAACTGCTGACCCAGACCATTTCTCACTTAGAAAGATAAAAGTACCTCCAAATACTACCGCCCTCATTACTAAAGGCAAAATCCATAGCAATGAAAAACTGTATCCTTATAAGCAATGTTTAAAGTCTTAAGTCAAAGTTGGTGAGTTTTCTTTGGCTTTTTTCTTTTTTGTCTTTCTTGAGTGGAATGGTAATACTCCATCTTAGGATATATATATAGTACAGGAACATCTTATTTATGCTTGTTTTCCACATACATGTTTAGTGTGTTGAACAACTGGTAGGTTATTTCAGGGCTAGCATGAAGGATTGTTTGTGTTTAATTTTGATGTTTTATTATGCCACTTTTGTGGTGTTTACTTACTTTACTAATGAAAATACAATTTTAGTTTGAGATAGGTGTAACCTGTGGGGTTTGTAGTTAGGCCTTTTTTTTTTATAGCTCATCTCTATTGTTTACAGTTGTATGACCATTAAAAGATTATATATACATCCCTGAGCTTCTGTTTTTTGTTTTTTGTTTTTTTTTAAGATTTACTTTACTTTTAGACAGGGGAAGGGAGGGAGAAAGGGAGAAAGAAACATCAATGTGTGGTTGTCTCTTGTGCACATGCTACTGGAGACCTGGCCCACAGCCCAGGCGTGTGCCCTGACGGGGAATCAAACCATTGACTCCTTGCTTCACAGGCTGGTACTCAATCCATTGAACCAGACCAGCCAGGGCCAATGAAAAACTTTTTAGGCTGCTTGTGATCTGTAAGGAAGTAACCTGGATTAAATGGCTCGATGTCACAGTCTCTTAGGGTGTGGTGAAGTGAGGATTAGAACCCAGACTTGCCTAAAGCTTCTTTATACTTTTCCTACTATATCCTGTTGTTTATCTGGTGGCTCTCATTTGATAATGTTGACTATCCCTTCATTTTAACACAAGTACACTTATTTAATGTTTACACACATATGTTCATTGTTTAAAGGAAAATATTAAGATATATATAACCATAAAAGGTCAGGAGGCAGCCTGAGAGCAGGAGCTGTGTTTGTTCACTTCTGTATTTCACTGCATCTAACCTGGTGTTAGTGACTTAATATTTAAGAAATATTATGTGAGTATGTTAATGACCCATTGATATTTTATCATCTAGATGCAGATCCTTTAAAGTCATTTTTGGTATAAATCTTTAGAGACTTCTATTACAATAAATTTTCAGTATTTAAAAATTTAAAAAAGCCACACAGCTTTCTTTAACCCAGTGTATCATATTAATTTCCCTATCTCGGAAACACACTTCATAGCATTTCAGTTTTCTTGAATAGTATTCTATCATATAGGTGGAAGAGTTCCCTGTTGGATGTGTAGACTCTTTTTTTCTATTAACATAGTCACGATCTTGTTTATTCTGGTAGCTAAATATTTGCATACATGTTTATATTCTTAGAAGAAATACTTTGGTATGATAGGTTTTACTGAGTGAAAGGAGATACATGTATATAATTAAAACTTTTGACAGATAGTGCTAAATGATGCTACAAAAGAGTTCTACTAATTCATACTTACAGTACTAACAGAATGATAAAACTTCTGTTTTCATGAATTCTTGCCACTATTGGGTATTTCCCTTATCACTACTGATATCACCATCTAAATTCATTATATTTTCTATGTTTTTTTTAATCTAACAAGACTAAAAGGGCTTACTTAAAAACAAATTTTTTAAAAAAAGATTTAATTTATTTATTGTTAGAGAGAGAAGGAGGAGGGAGAAAGGGAGAGAAACATTGATCAGCGGAGAAAAACATTGATCAGTTGCTTCTTGCATACCTCAACCAGGGACCTAGCCCGTAACCCAGGCATGTGCCCTGACCAGGAATTGAACTGTCAACCTTTCCATTTGTGGGATAATTCCCAACCTGCTGTGAGCCACACTAGTGAGGGTGAAAACAAAATATTTAAAACTCATTATGAAAAAATAATTAGAAATTTGTCCATAAAGTTGGTTCCACATAAGAAAACGATCTGAACTTTTGGAAATTGGTTGATAAAGAGTTATTATTAATATGTTTGGAGGAGATGGGTAGAGGTGGGGAAAGGGGGAAAGAAAAAGTGGGGACACTGTAATAGTATAAGCAATAGAATATAATAAAAAATATGTTTGAGCACACCATTCTTGGTTATGTGGCAAAAGAAAACAGGTTTTGCCGGAAGTAAGTCAAAACAATTTTCTAGTAGGATAAAGTAGGATTTCTGGAGCCAATAAAGAACTCAGGGATAACAAAGTGAAGGTTAGATGATTTAGGGAAGGAGGGACCCAGTTATACATATGCTGCAGTCATTATTGAAACAGATTTTAAGCATTACAAGGATATCCAAACAAATGGTTTCCCTTATTCTCTATTGAGGACCTTAGAAAAATCTAGTGAGGTGAGGGTGGCCTAGGAATTTTTTTTCCTGGCTAGGTAACTGACATAAAGATTAGAAATAAGGTCTGTGATTTGGTTAAAAGGATTTCACTAGAGACTCTGGTGATGGGTATTTGTACAGTCTTTGAGGTTTTAATGATTTATTTGGATTAGGAAACAAAAAATGTTAGGATTTTTTGTAAAATAGGATGCTAAGCCTAATGGGGTAAGGTATAGTTGTTGAGAAATGTATAAAGGAATTGAAAAAAATGTCTCATTTACAAATCGGTGCTTGAAATTTGGAGCATTTACTTTTGTGAGTTTGAATTTCAGGGTTCCTGTTTATTTCTCGTTTCACCGTGTTAGAGTATGGATGCCATGTTTCTCCCAGCTGATAATCACATAGGCTTCTAACATCTCAGTTTCAGTTACTTTACAGGACATTATACTATCTCTTTAAGGCACAGGTAGCAAACACAAGGCCCGTGGGCCAAATCCAGCCCTCCACCTTGTTATATCCAGCCTGGCACCTTGTTTCTACCTGGTGACAGCGCCAAGCTCTTGCCCCTAGTTAAGGAGTAGTTACATTATACAGTCCTAAAATTACATTGGCCCTTTGAAGGCAACTGTGAGGCTGATGTGTTCCCTGGTGAAAATGAGTTTGACACCCCTGCTTTAAGCATTCCTCTAAATCTAAAATGGGAATTTTATGAAGTGTAATATATGTTATTGTTGAGGTTTCTGAAAATCCTTCAAACTTGTTGAAGTTCCGTAGCATCAGTAAGAGTGCAGTTCAGGCTTCATATGATACTGCACAAAATTGTTAGGGACCCAGGCACAAATATCAAGGATCTCATTATTTTAGCTTAATCAATAAGGTGCTGTATTGTTCACATAATTAGTTCATTGATGAGTTGTGTGCTAGATGTAATTCAAAGTCTAGAAGTACCCAGGTACTTTGTTTCCTTTGCTTACTTTATGGGCTTCATCCTAAGAATTTTGCAGTGGCAGTTAATGATATGTGCTTCCTTGTTCACATCCAGCAGTAGAAAAAGAACACATATTCCACAACTTATGTATAAATCAGTAGTTGAGTAAATAATTAAAGAATTTTTTCTTCAATTACAGTTGATGTTCAAAATTATGTTAGTTTCAGGTGTACAACCCAGTGTGTAGGCATTTATATAACTACAAAATAATCACCCTGATAAATCTAGTACCCATCTTACAGCATGCAATATTACTGACTATATTTCCTATGCCACACTTTACATCCTCATGACTATTCTGTAACTACTAATTTGTACTTCCTAACCCCTTCACCTTTCTCACTCATTCCCCCACCCCACCACCTGACAACTGTCACTGTTTTCTGAATCTCTGAATCTGATTCTGTTCTGCCTATTCATTTTTTATATTCCACATATAAGGGGAATCATGACATTTGTTTTTTTCTGACTTATTTTATTCAGCACAATGTTCTATCCATGTTGCAGATGGCAAGATTTCATTCTTTTTTTTATGACTGAATCATATTCCATTGTATACATGCACTATTTCTTCCTTCATCTACTGCTGGATACTTAGGCTTTCATATCTTGGCTATTGTAAATAATGCTGCAATGAATATATATCTTTTTGATTTAGTGTTTTGGTTTTTGGATGTGTATGTCTTTTTGATTTAGTGTTTTGGGTTTCTTTGGATAAATATCAAGAAGTGGAATTGTTGGGTCCTTCTTTGATAGCCTTTGTTTTAAAGTGTATTTTGTCTGCCATATGTATTGCTATGCCACCTTTTTGTGTTTGTTTCCGTTTTCATAGAATACCATTTCCCATCCCATTCAGTTTGTGTATCTTTCAGTCTGAAGTGAGTGTCTTATAGAAAGCATATCTAAGTGTTTTGTACTGTTATGCATTCATTCACCTTCTGTCTTTTGATGGGAACAGTTAAACCATTTGCATTTAGAATAAGTATTTATTGCTATTTTATTTGTATTTTTAATCTTTTTCTTAAAGAACACCCCTTAACATTTCTTGTGATACAGGTTTCTTGGTGATGAACTCCTTTACCTTGTTCTTGTCTGGGAAGTTCTTTCTCTGTCCTTCATTTCTAAAATGAGAGTCTTGCTGGATAGAGTAATCTTGGTTGTTAGGTCCTTGCATTTCACCACTTTCAGAGTTTCATGTCCTGTTGGTTTACAAAGCTTCCCTTAAGAAATCATCTGACAGTCTGTGGGAGCTCCATTGTAGATAACTAACTGCTTTCCTCTTGCTGCTTTTAAGATTCTCTCTTTGTCTTTAACCTTTCTTATTATAAAAATTGATTGATTTTTTTCATTTTTAAATTATATTCTATTGGTTATGCTATTACAGTTGTCCCAATTTTTCTCCTTTTGTGCCCCTCCACCCAGTACCCCACTTCCTCAGGCAATCCCCACACCATTGTTCATGTCCATGGGACATGCATGTAAGTTCTTTAGCTTCTCCATTTCTTACACTATACTGTACTTTATATCCCCATGGATGTTCTTTTAACTACCTATTTGTACTTCTTAATCCCCTCACCTCTTCAGTCATTCTCTCCATATACCTCTCTCATCTGGCAACCATCAAAATGTTTTCCATGTCTCTGATTCTGTCTGTGTTCTTTTCAGTTGCTTAGTTTTTTAGGTTCCATTATTGATATATTATTGTTCATAGTTTTGATCTTCTTTTTCTTAAATAAGTCCCTTTAACATTTCATATAATACTGGTTTGGTGATGATGAACTCCTTTAGTTTTTTTTGTCTGGGAAGCTCTTTATCTACCCTTTGAATCTGGATGATCTTTGCTGGGTAGAGCAGCATTGGCTAGAGGTCCCTACCTTTCATGATTGAGTATTTCTTGCCAATCCCTTCTAGCCTGCAAAATTACTTCTGAGACATCATCTGACAGTCTTAATGGGAACTCCCCTGTAGGTAACTAACTGCTTTTCTCTTGCTGCTTTTAAGATTCTCACTTTATCTTTAACCTTTGGCATTTTAATTATGATGTGTCTTGGAGTGGGCCTCTCTGCATCCATCTTGTTTGGGACTCTCTGTGCTTCCTGGATTTGCATGTCTGTTTCCTTTACCAGATTAGGGAAGCTTTCTTTCATTATATTTTTCAAGTAGATTTCTAATTTCTTGCTGTTTCTCCTCTCCTTCTGGTGCACTTATGATGTGAATGTTGGAGTGCTTGAAGTTGTTCCAGTGGCTGCTTAAACTATCCTTGTATTTTTGGATTCTTTTTACTTCTTGTTCTGATTGATAGTTTTTGCTTCCTTATGTTCCAAATCATTGATTTGATTCTCAGTTTCATCCACTTTATTGTTGTTTCCCTATAACTTGTTCTTCATTTCAGTTAGTGTATCCTTTGTTTCTGAATAGATCTTTTTTATATTGCTGAGGTCCTTACTAGGTTCCTTGAGCATCCTTATAACTAGTGTTTTCAACTCTGCATCTGATATCTTGCTTATTTCCATTTTGTTTGGTTCTTTTTTAGGAGTTTTCATCTGGCCATGTGGGTTTTTTTTCTCTCCTCATTTTGTCAGCCTCTCTGTATTTGTTTCTATGTATTAGGTAGAACTGCTATGACTCCCTGTCTTGGTAGTGTGGCCTAATGTAGTAGGTGTCCTGTAGGGTCCGGTGGCACAGCCTCCCCTTCACCCAAGGTGGGTGCACAGGGTATGCCCTTCATGTGACTGAGTACACCCTCCTCTTGTAGTTGAGCCTTGGTTGCTGTTGGCAGGTCAATGGGAGGAATTTACCCAGGCCAGTGTGCTGCAAGGACTGGCTGTGACCACTCACCACTAACCTGTGCCTTCCATGGAGGATCAGCTGTGTAGTAGCAAGGTGGTGGTGCTCTGACGTGGTGTGTAGCTGTCCACTAGGTGCATTGCTCTGGAGTTTCCCATGTGGTGCAGGTCAAGGTTAGCCCCAACCAGTGTTTTGCCTAGGTCCATCCTGCCTGAGCTCTAAAGCAATCTGGGATGGTTGCTCCTTGTGCTGGACTTGGAGATTCCCAGGAGATGCCAAGCTATGCATCTACACTGGTTGCTGCTACTGCTAGGCCATAGGCCACTTAGTAAGAGGCACAGAGGCTGGGGGTCATTGAGGCTGGCTCTTGCTTATTTGAAAGGAGTTAGGAAGTTGTGAAACATGAGCCAAGACCAATCATTTACATGGAAAAGCAGCTTGAGTGGGCTCAAGTAAGTCAAGTAAGTGGGACAGTGTCTCTGGGGATCTCCAGGGTGGGGCAAGCAGTGTTAGCCATGTTGATGGAGTCTCAGATATGGCATCAGCCTGACAGCTCTGTGGCTCTATGGGAGGAGGGTTCAGAAAAGTGACAGTGTCTTCTGCCTGCCTTTCTGTCCAGGAGAAAGCTGTCCCCCAGTGCTTGCCTTGATGCCACACACTCCAGTTCCCCTCTGTAGGCCATTGGTGCCTTTCAAGATGCTACCCCAGTGCTAGAGCTCAGAGGGAGTGAGTCTTAGTAAGTCTGTGTATGGGTTCTGTAAGAGGAACTGCTTGGGATTCCAGGAATTTCTTCATAGACTCAATTCCTGCTGGTTTTTGCAGCTACTAGTCATGGGGACTGATTTTCCTGGCACTGGAACCACGGAGGCGCGGCCTGGTGTGGGGTTGGGACTTCTCATTTCTGAGATATCCTTCCTAAATTTTCATCCACCACATGGTGGATGTGAGACCAATGTGTTCCTTGTCTCCGCCCCTCCTATCAGTTTGGATGGATGTGGTTTCTTTAATTTTGTAGTTGTTAGACTCCCAATCAGCTTGATTTCTGATGGTTCTTAGTGATAGTTATCTATGTTTTAGTTGTAATTTTGATGTGGTTGTGTAAAGAGGCGAGACTTGTCTGCCTATGCCGCCATCTGGAGTCGAAGTCCTAACCTTTAGTATTTTAATTATTATGAGTTTGGTGTGGGCCTCTTCAGGTTCATTTTGTTTGGGACTGTGCTCTTCCAGGACTTGTATGTCTATTTCCTTGACCAGGTTAGTGTGTTTTCTGTCATTTTTTGAAAAAGGTTTTCAGATATTTGCTTTCTTGCTTCTCTTTCTGGCACCAACACTCACACACCATCATGATATGTTTGTTGGTTTACTTCAAGTTGTCCCAGAGACTCCTTACACTATCCTCATTTTTTTTTGGATTCTTTTTTCCTTTTTGCTGTTGTGGTTGGTGTTTCCTGTTTCCTTATCTTCCAAATCTCTGACTTGATCCTCTCCTTCCTTTACCATTGATTCTCTGTAATGTATGAGTGTTCTTCATTTCAGTTATTGTATTTTTCATTTCCAACTGGTTCTTTTTCTGTTTTCTATCTCCATATTTATTTTTCTTCTGTCTTTGTTAAATTTCTCACTGAGTTCATCTATTCTTCCTGCATGTTCCTTGAGCATTTTTGGAACCATTGTTTTGAACTCTGCATCTGGTGGATGGCTTGTCTTCATTTTGTTTAGTCCTTCTTTCTTCTTTTTTTTTTTTTGGAGTTTTGTTTTTTCTTTCATTTGGAGTGTATTTATTTATTATTTATTTATTGTCTCCTCATTTTGGCAGCCTCCCTGTGTTTGTTTCCAAGTGTTAGGTAGAGCTGCTACCTCTCCCAGTCTTGGTAGAGTGGTCTAATGTAGTAGGTGTCCTGTAGGTCCCAGTGGCACAGCCTCCCCAGTCACTAAAGCTGAGCATGCCATATGCATCCTACCTCCCAGGTGTTGTATTTGAGTCTTAATTGTTTTTGCCTGTCCGTAGGATGAATTTACCCCCAGGCCACTTAGCTGGGAGGACTGGTCACAATCAGTGGAGGACCTCCCACATAGGGGCTAACCCTATGATATAGAACTAGTTTCAGAGGGATTCTGGTGCCAGATGAGTATGTCTCTTCAGTGTGTTGCTTGTGGAGGTGGTTGGGTGGTGCTTCATTGTGGTCTGAAGCTGTCCGTTGGGTGCACTGGTCCCCGAACTTCCCAGGAGGTACAGACCAAGGTCAGCTTCTACAAGGCCTTGCCTGAGGTTATCCGGAATGAGCTATAAAGCAATCTGTAGGTAGCTGCTACTTATACTGTGTTTGGCGGTGCCAAGAGTCCCAGCTGTGAACCAAAGCTCCCTGCTTCTAGTGCCAGGCCTGGGGCCATTTTAGTAAGAGGTATGGAGCATGCTGAGGCCAGATACTGCTAGTTTGGGGTTTGTGAAGCAGATTTTAGAAAGGTCCACAGCATGAGCCAAGGCAGGCCATTTTGAAGGGAAAAGCTACTGGGAAGGACTTAGGTGGACCTGCATATTGGATGGGGAGGGTCTAGAGGAATCACCAGGGCAGGGCAAACAATGCTAGACAGGTTGGTAGAGATTCAGATATGGCACTGTCCTTCAAGCAAAGGAACAATGGCCTCTACTAGCACTTTTGTCTGGGAGAATGCTGCCTCTCAGCTCTTACCCTAGAGCCAGGTAGTTCATTTTTTTCCCATATGTCCCTGGCACCTTTCTAGCTGCTGCCCTGGGGCTGGAGCTTGGCGTGAGTGAGTCCAAGTAAGTTTATGTACAAGCCCTTTAGGAATGATACTTGGAACTTCAGCAGCTCTTTGTCTCACTCAGCCACAATCCCCACTAGTTTTCACAACCAGAAGTTATGGGGACTCTTCTTCCTGGTGCAGGAACCTGGGGCTAGGACCCCTTGCTCCTTGTGTGTACCTCTGCATCCAAGATACCCCTCCTGATTTTTTTAATGGCCACAGATAGGTTGTGGGACCAGCCGGTTCCATGTCTCTGCCTCAACTACCAGTCTTGACATCACTTCATCTTTACATCCTTGGTTATAGGGCTTCAGTTCAGCTAAATTGTAGGCAATTTTGAATGGTGGTTGTTCTGTAGTTTAGTTGTAATTTGGTTGTGGTAGAAGACCAGTACTGCATTTACCTACTCCACCATCTAAATCAGTGGTGATTTCTGAACACAAACCTTGTTTGACCATTGTGTACCAGCAAGTTTGCTAGTTGGCTTGTTCTCTTTAGAAGACCATTAATTAATGACTTTTCTGAGCTAACTACATTCAGGAGTGTAGAACTAAAAAAGTGAGGATGGCTTGAAATCAACTCTTCACCAAAACTGGAAAAGTTACAGTCTAAATGTCCTTCCAATATAGGTTGGCTGGCATCATCTTTATGTAAAAAATATGAACATTATTCAAATAAGTTACTTGCTCAGATATGTGATGTTTTGGATAACACTTCTCCAATTTGAACATTTTCAGAATTTTTCTATGGTATTCATATATATTTAGACTATTTACTGATAAATAATATGAAAACATTACACATGGAATTTTAGAAAATGTCAGTTTTCATTTTCCCCTACTTTTATCAATATAAAATTTCATTGTCATTGAAGATATTGTTTGAAAATCTTAAAAGTCATTTTTAAAAATTGAGATATAATTGAAATAACAGTTTCAGGTGTATGACATTTGCTATTTGTGTATATTGGGAAATGATCACAGTAAGTCTAGTTAACATCCATCACCATATATAGTTATAAAAACTATTTTTTGTTGTGATAAGAACTTTTAAGATTTACTCTCTTAGCAACTTTCAAATATAGTTACCATGTTGTATATTACATCCCCATGACTTATTTATTGCTTATCAGTTTTTTGAAAAGGGATCTCTCTACCAATTCTAATGTACATATATAACTTTTTGTTTACTTTTTAAGCTCCTCCTCACTGAGTTTTTCAAATGATAGGATCTTCTTTAATTTTTTTCAGAGCGCTTTATACTTTGGAGTGCATTTAGGGGTATAGGATGCACTATATTGGAATTGAGTTGGAGTAAGGTAATGTGGGGTGGCTTTCTTGTTGATTGTATGAAAGGAAGCTTCACAGACAGAACAGCTTCTTTGCCCTTTGAGGTTTTTGAGCTCTTACTCATTCTTAGAAATAACATCCCTTGTGAGAACAAATAACCTATCATATTCTGGAATAGCCTTGGAAAAATCTTAATTCTTTTAGGAGATTTGGTCTGTGAGGAAGGTGAAGTTAATTCAAGAGGTAGCGTAGGTTCTGTTCAAATGCAAGTCTGAGATGTGATCGTTTCTACACCCTTGAACTTTGTATATTTGACATTTGTTAACATGTTTGACTATGAGCAGGGGTTCTCCAGATTTCTAAATTATTTGGTCTTAAATATCACTGTCTGCTGGGAGGTGGGTTTGGTGGGAAGCCTGTTATGCTTCTTTCAATATTCGATGTTTCTTGTATTATTGAGTTTGAAATGGGACATAATTGTGTCTCATACTTGTTTTTCTTCTTTCAGCATTATCTGCATACCAGAGGTACTACAGTTTACAATCTGACTACTGGAAGGTTAGTGCACATTTATATGCCTATTTCCTGTTTTTTTTTTTTTGGGGGGGGGGGTCCAGTTACTACTGCTGGCAATACTCAAAATGAATTGTGCTTTTTTATTTTGTTAAGTAATTTTGTTAATTATTTAAAAATTATTTTTAGGGGAAGGGATTGGGAAAGGAAAAATAAGTTTTCTTTGTGCTATCTTGTATAAATCACCTTGTATTTTATTAAAAGAATTAGATAACACTGATACAATCTATTGGGCAAAGATGATACTAAGTGTGAGAGGTTAAAAGCAAGCAAGACCAAATGGCAACAATATGATTCTTTATCAGGCTGAAAGGGAAGTCATAATTGGAAAGTTATAATGGAAATCTTTTTTGGTAGTCTGTCTGTTATTGGAGCTCTGAGGACAATGGAACATAACCATTTTTTAAAAGACCTACCTAAATGAAGAACTGTCTGTGACTGTGACCATCTGTTTTCTTATTTTAAGCAGTACATATAGTTACCTGGGCAGGTTACTCTTTTATATCATGTATACTTTATATGTAAATTTATTGGCCAGTGGTGTTTCCTTATCTGAATTGCTATTTCAGATTTTTTAGATAGATTTTATCTGTTTGTTGCCTAATTTATATTTCTTTTTGTTGAAGTTTTAATGATATATTTTAGTAAAATATTTTAATTTATTAAATATCTTCTCTAGTCTATTGCTTTTTTAAAAAAGTTTATTGGAATTTAATTTACATACCATAAAACTCAACTGTTTTAGCTATGCAATTCAGTGACTTTCAGTAAATTTTCATAATTGTGCAACCATAACCCCAGTTTTATTTTAGGACATGTCCATTTCCTTACAATGAAACCTCACGCCCAAATCTACTTTCTGTCTCTTTGTAGTTGTATTTTCAGGATATTTCATGTAAATGGAATCATAGAGCATGTGGTCTTTTGTGACTAGCTTCTTTCACTTAGCATATGTTTTCAGAGTTGATCCATTTGTAACATGTATTACACTTTATTGTTTTTTACTCTCTAATAATATTCCACTGTATGGATATACCACCATTTATTTATCCATTCATCAGTTGATGGGCACTTCAGTTGTTTCCACTGTTTGTCTGTTGTGAATAATGCTGCTCTGAACATTTGTGTACCAGTTTTTGTGTGGACATACATTTTCACTTCTCTTGGGTTGATTACCAGAAGTAGAATTGCTTGGTTATAGAGTAAATCTATGTTTAACATTTTTAGAAACTGTTTTCCAGAGTGACTGTACCATTTTAATAGTCTTAGCAGTGGTTCCAGAAATTGTTCAGTTCTTCTTTTTAAATCCTCACCCAAAGATATGTTTATTGATTTGAGAAAGAGAGAGAGGAGAAAGAGAAACATCGATCAGTTGGTTGCTTTAAATACACGCCCCAACCAGGGATCGAACCTGCAACCTTTGGTGTACTGGACAATGCACCAGTCAACTGAGCTACTCAGCCATAGCCATATTTTGAAGTGCAAAAGTTTTAAATTTTGATGACATCCAATTTTGCAGCATTTTATTTTATTGCTTATGCTTTGGTACCTAAGAAATCTGTGTGATCCAAGGTCATAATGACTATTTGTATTTTTTTTCTTTATTCATGTTGCTCATTTTTCTTTTGGTTCCTGGTTTTCTTTCTCTTTATATGCCCATATTTTATGTACAAGTTCTATTTATCCTCTATATATGATACAAATTGCAGTTTATCATTTGTTGTTTTATTTGTTTCTGTGTTTCTTTTTGTCCATTCAGAAGTGTCTGTTTTTGCCCCTGCAGAAGCTTATTTATTTCTGTGTAGTCAAATTTATCAGTCTTTTCTTAAATTGCATCTGCATTTTGAATCATAAGACAGGTTTTTTCCTCACTTCTAGGTGTTAGAGAAATTTACCCACTTTTTTCATTTAGTACTTACAAGATTTTATTTTTTAATTTTAATCTCTGATCAGTTTGCGATTTATCCTTGATTTATAGTGTGAAGAATGTCCAAGTTCATTTTTTTCCTCGTGAGTAATTATCTCAACATTGTTAGTTAAAAAAAAACAACAACTGTCTTTTGCTCCTCTAATTTAAAATGTTGCCTTAAATGTATGCTAAATTTTTATATACTATTTTGTCCTGACTTTCTGGTCTACTTCCTTGGACCTATTCATGATTAATACACTATTTTACTTACAGAGGGTTTATAATATGTTTTAATAGATGGTTGTACTAGGGCACCATTGCCCCATTTGTTGTTCTTTTTTTTTTATTTTAGAATTTCTCTGGCTATCCTTTTATTGTTTGTTTTTCCAGATAAACTATCCAATTAACTTTAGCTTCACCAAAATATCTGGATTTTTAACTTTGGAATTTTTGAGGTATAATTTACATTATTTTAAGTGTACAAATTTGCAGCATTTAGGCAATTTATATGGGTTTGTATAATCATTTACCACAAAATAAAGAACGTTTTCATAACTCAGAGTGTTTCCCTTGTGCCCCTTTACAGTTGATTTCCACTTTTGACTCCTGCTTCCAGGCTTTTTATCACTCTAATTTTGTCTTTTCTAGAAGATCACCAAACTAGATCCAAATACCATGTATTCTTTTGCTTTGGATATTTTTCATTTAGCATGCTGTTTTTGAGATTCTCCTATGCCGTGTGTATCAATATTGTGTTCCTTTTGTTATTAAGTAGTGCTTCATAGAATGGTTACACCACAATTAATTTTTTTGCTTATCAGTTGATAATAGGGTCTTGTGTCCAAATTTGGGTGAAATGTGTATGAGGTACTATGAACATTATTTGTTTTTGTTAGAGCATAGGTTTTAATTTCTCTTGGTGTATATAACTAGGATTTGGAAGTGTTGGGTTATATTGCAGTTGTAGGATTAATGCCAAACTGTTTTCCAAAGTGGCTGTACCATTTTAGATTTCAGTTAGCAATGTAATGAGGTATATGATTTTCCCACTTGTTCCACTTCTCTACTAGTATTTGGTATTGTCATTTTTTAAACTTTAGACATTTTAGTAATTGATAGTTTTTCATTTTGGTTTTACCTGCATTTCCCTGATGATAGTGATATTGAGCATCTTGTATGTGTTTTTGTCTTTTTGTATACTTTTCTTAATTACCTGTTCATGTCCTTTGCTCACTTTTATCTTTTTATTGTCTTACTAATTGAGTTGTATAGGCTCTTTGTAAACTCTGGATAAAAGATCTTTATCAGGTTTATGTTTTGGAAATATTTTCTAAGTCTGTGGCTTGCCTTTTCTTTGTGGCTTTTGAAGAGCAAATGCTTATTATTTTGATGAAGTTCATTTAATCACTTTTTTTATAGCTTGTGATTTTTCTGTTCTGTTAAGAAATCTTTGCCTACTCCAAGATTGTAAAGATTTCCGCAGCTTTTGTTAATAGAAGTTCTACGTTCACATTTATTATGTTTTGGTTTATAGTACACTTGAAGTTGTCAGGTTGTTCATGACGTGAGATAAGGATCAATGTATGGGCTCCTATACAGCCCTCCTTAGTCAAATTGATATCTACTAGTTGCAGCATCATTTGTTGGAAAAACTATCCTTTTAAAATTCAATTACAATTTTCTCTTTGACAAAAATCAAGCGGCCATTTCATTTTGTGTATTTCTAGATCCTCCATTTTGTTTCAGTTATCTGTGTCTATTTTTAAGCCAATATCACACTGTTTTGTTACTGTAGTCTTGAAATCAAGCATTGTAAATTCTCTTTGCTCTTTTTCAAACTTGTTTTGGTTTTTCTTGCCTTCCCATATAAAGTTTAGAAGCAGTTTGTCAATTTCTCTTCCTAGGATTTTGATTGGTACCACATTGTATGCATAAACCGATTTGGAGAAAGTTTCTGTCTTCAATAATAATGCATTTGCTAGTCCATGAGCATAGTCTGCTTCACCATTTATTTAGGTCTTCTTTAATTTCCCTCAGCAATGTTTTATAGTTTTATCGCACATATTAAAATTTATATCTATTATTTTACTTTTTTGGATTGTGTTGTGATTGGAGGCATTGTAAAATTTCATTTTCAATTGTTGCTATTATATAGGAGCACAGTAGATTATTATATACTTAAGCAGTCTGCTATTTAGGTAAATTACTAGTTCTAGTGGTTTTGCTCTAGATTTGTTAGAATTTTCTATTCATCATGCAGTCTGCATGATGAAAAATAAAAAAATTATTTTTTTGTTTTCTAATCTGTAGATATTTAATATTTTTGTTGCCTTGTTTGATTAGCAAAGACCTTTCATACAGTGTTCAATAGAAGGGAATATCTTTGTGTTGTTACTTATCTTTGGGGGAAAACATTCCATTTTCACCATTGAATATCATGTTAGCTGTAAGGTTTGTGTAGATTTAGATGGAAGAAGTTCTCTTCTGTTACTAGTTTTACTTGGAGGTTTTTTCTCCACTCATTTATAATGAATATGATTTGAATTCGTCAAATTGTTATTATTCATCTATGGAGATCCTGTTGGAATTTTCTTTTTTAATGGGTTTATTGTTAATTATATTGCTTGATTTTTCAGATATTTTTTAGATAAGCTTCATTTAGTCACATGCATTATGTTGTTGGCTTCAATGTAGTAATATTTTGTTAAGGGTTTTTAACATTTTTGTTTCTAAGTGATGTTACTCTATAATTTTCTTCATGTGACTTTGATTTTTATGTCAGGATAATTTTGAACTCATCAAATGAGTTGGGAATTGTTCTCTGGTGTATGTGTAGGGTTGGTATTATTTCTTCTTTAAATATTACGTAGAATTTATTATTAAAGTCATCTATCTGTGGGCCTACAGTTTTCTTAGTGGAGAGAGAGCTTATTAACTACAAATTCAGTTTCTTCAGTATACAAGGTCTGTCCAGAAAAAGTCAGGCCATTGTTAACATAACAAGAATGGTTTGCAGAACATCTATGTAACCTGGCAGCCAAGGA
This sequence comes from Tonatia bakeri, assembly GCA_004024845.1. NCBI lineage: Eukaryota > Metazoa > Chordata > Mammalia > Chiroptera > Phyllostomidae > Tonatia > Tonatia bakeri. The sequence continues at coordinate 107,253 of PVIA01001877.1, forward strand.
GAGTGGACTGGAATGCACATGTGCTAACGACGACAACGTCACTGTAGTAGTCACTGGGGCCAGTAGACACCATTCAGTGAGCATGTGTACTGTGTAGCCATCACATTCAAAATGACTGAGTGAGTAGAGCAATGAATCTGCATCAAATTTTGCATTACGCTTGAACATTACTCTGGAAACTAAATGATTTGGAAGGCTGTAGCTATGGGCTACTGGTGATTGGCAGCTTCATCATGACAACACGCCCGCTCATGCATCATGTCTCCTGTAGAGGTTTTTGGCCAAACATCAAATCACCCAGGTGACTCAGCCCTGCTAGAGCCCAGATTTCACACCCTGTGACTTCTGGCTTTTCCAGAAACTAAAATCACCTTTGAAAGGGAAGAGATTTCAGACCTTCAGTGAAATTCAGGAAAATATGACTGGGCAGGTTATGATGATTGGGAGAACTGTGTGAGATCCCAGGGTGCTTACTTTGAAGGGGACTGACGTGTCATTGTCCTGTGTGCAATGGTTTTTGTATCTTGTATCTTCTTCAGTAAATGTCTCTTTCATATTACATGGCTGGATATTTTCTGGACAGGCCATGTAATACAATGATTCAGGTTTTCTGTTACTTGGGTTAGTTTTATCTTTCAATGAATTTATCTATTTCATATAGTTGTCAGATACAGTTTTCCACTTATAACTTATTTTCCTTTCAATAACCGTGCAATCTGAAGTGAAGTGTATCCTCTTTCTTCTTGATAGTGGTAATTTGGTATTCTCTTTTTTTTCTTGATCAGCCTGGCTAGAGGTTTATTAACTTCATTGTTCTTTGCAAGGAATCAGTTTTTTTCTCCATGGATTCTTTTCTTCAGTATTGTTTTTCTGCTTTATATTTCATAGATTTATTTCATTGATTCCTGATTGTCTTTATTATTTACTTCTGCTTTTTGTTTTTCTCTTCTTCTAATATCCTAAGGTGGTGGCTTAGGTCATCGATTTTCTATCTTTTTTCCTAACATAAGTATTTAAAGATACATATTTCTCTTAGTATTGCTTTAGGTGTATCTCACAAATTTTTACATTTTGTATTTTCATTGTACATTTGAAAATGTTTTCTATTTCACGTGTGCTTTCTTTTGATCCACAGTAGATGTGTATTTGGCTTCCTATATGGTCAAAATATTTAGGTTAGTTTAAATATCTCATGATTAATTATTTTTAATTCTCCTTTATTTATAGAACATACTCTGCATTTATTCTTTTGAAATACATTGAGACTTATTTATTGGTTCAGCACAAGCAAACAAGTGCAGATTTGCATTTGTTGGTAGGTAATTGTGGTTAGTAGTTGATTGTAGAATTGTTTTTTAATTTTGCTTTTTTCCCCTTTAATGTAATTTGAAGCTCTCTTATTATGCACATACACATCGTGATTTTATTTTTACCTGATGGATTGAATTATTCATCAGTTATTTGGGAAAGAATTATTTGGCCAAAATATCAGTATTACTACGAAACTTCACAAACCACTTTTGACATGTTCGATTGGTCACAGCACCTTCTTCATATGCTGCACAAATCTTTTGCATATCAGTTGCATTTTTACCTTTCTTGAAGTAATAAAGCATAATATGCCAAAAACATTGAGTATTTTCTATATTAAAATGGCTGCACAAAAAGTCACTAATTTTGATAAGTATTTTTAAATGCATGCTGCTGTGACAGCTGTCACAATACAATCTAACACAATTATTTTGAATAAAAATAACTGAGCACTACTGGAGCCATCTTAAGGAAAAAACATAATGGACCTTTTTGGCCAGTGCAGTACTTTGCTATATGGATCAAAAGACCACTTGGGTTCTCTCTGTACCATTTATATACATATATTCTAGTGGTGGAGGTAAACAGCATATATGTAATGGACACGGGATATTCATTTGGAAACATTTGTCAGAAGTTCACTGTCTTTCGGCTTGGGAATGTGTAAGATACTACTTTCAGAAGGAAAAGGTGAGAGATGTGTTAAAGGATGGATAGGAAAAGTGAGTTGAAGGAATGATGACACTTTTCAGCAGAGGAAGAAAACAGGTTTAAAAATCACAGAAATGTGTAAGAGCATATTTTATGCATAGATGTGCATGTTATTTGCCCTGATTGAAGTGATTGCTCTGAGATTTGGAAATATGAGGCAGTCATAAAATGAAGACTGTCATGACTCTTCAGAGGAGTTTAAAATATAAAAGTTGTCATGTTTTGAGTGTTTGAAAACTCATTGGCAGTGGTGTGGAAGGTAGACTGAAATGGGGGAAGTGGAAGGGGAGGCTAGAATATGGGAGGTGAGTTATGAAACTATTGAAACAGGTTAGACAAAGTTGAGGTTCTAAATTACCTAGAGAAAGGCAGTAGGAATAGAAATGGGATAGAATTAATGGCTTTTAAATTATAAAACAAGCTTTGAGAATAGAATGAGTGGTTTATTGGTGGGGAGGAAGTGAGAGAAGAAAAGGAGGGCTACTTTTTGAGTTGACTGGTGAGATTATTACCACTATCTAAACTCTTCAGTACCATTTAGAGCATCAGGCTTACCTGTTCAGTGGGGTTCAGCTGTTTATAGTATATGTGACAGGTAGAGGTATAACCAAAAGGCATTTGGAAATTCATTCCTGCAACTTTGGAATGCTTTTGTTCACACACCCCTCACTTTGCTCCCCTAGAGGATGAACAGCATATCTACGCACCCCCTCTCCCCCATGTCTGTCATCAGCTATGTGGAATTAGTATCAGAGAAGAATAACATTGAGAAAATTGATATATTTTTTAATAGTTTGGCTTGATTGTATTTTTCAATGATATCCCTGTATAAAAATATGATTGTCTTCAAAGATGAGTACTGAAGTATGGGATGCCTGGTGGTACTATAATCAAGTTGCTATTCTACCCCCAAATTGGCAAACATAACAATATCTTGATAATCTTATCACTTACAATCGAGGTAGTTACCCTAAATGACTGTCTTTGGCTTTGATATTGTCTGATGTTTTTAGAAGCTTGAATATTACTTTTACTATTATTTGCTTTCATGAATCTTACTCTCCCTTTGTCTGGGAAACAGCTGCCTTCTTACTGTTGCTGTTTACTGCTGCATGCTTGTAGGGTCTAAACTTTCCTCAAAAAATTCAAACCTTGGGAAATAGAAAATAGCTGTGGCCAGGGGTGGGGTAGGGGGCAATGGCTGATCTAAAACGCACTGGCACTGTACTGCTTGCTGTCTTTAAAGCATGTTTTCCTTTAAAATCATATGTTCATTACTCACTCCATTCTCTGTCTGGTCTAGCTTTTACACAGGGCTACTGCTCGCCACTTTTGGAGTAAATAACTTTTTTTCTGTTGCAACTTGGGTGTAGTGATTGGGTTCCTGCAAATTAACTGACAATGTAGAGATTAACATGAGAAAAGAGAAAGTTTATTTACATGTGCATGCTGGAGTTGCTTAGCAATGAGCAATTTCCTCCTTAGCCAGAGATAAAGTTTTACATATAAACCTAACAATACAGGGCAGGGTGTTAGGGCTTCATTGAGAAAATATGGAAGGTTCTATTGAACTTAACAAAATGGGGTGGGGATGAAGGTAGTAGCAGGGGAATAGGACTTCATTGACAAGGAAAGGAAGGTTCTGTTGTACTTTTTGATGATGATGAGTAGCTGAATTCACACTTTCTATTGCTAAGGGTCAGTATTTTTACAATCCATAAATTCCCATGGAGGTGGAGTCATTGGCAGCTGTATTTTCAGACACACTGCTTAAGTACAAACAATGTTTTTTACTGTGGCTGCTGTTTCAGTTTAAAGTCATTTTCATACAACTTGGGAGGACTACTAATCCTTTCATTTCTCTGGTGACCATCGCATACTAAAAGAAGGAGAAAGAAGAGGAAAGGAACCATTTAGGCAAACAAAGTTAAAGTTTTTTTAGAAACCTTGTGATGAAAAATCTGCTTGTCTCACTGGCTAGAACTGTGTCACTTTGCCAACTTTTCCTCACTGATAGTAACCAGGAAAAAAGGGGTTGGTCAATCCACAGTGCTTTCCATGGGATTTCATAGACAGATTTAAGAAAATTTGGCAGGGGGAGGGTCAGAATGAGGTTGTTAACTTTTTATTTCATCTGTGTTGTTCTACAGGTCACTGTTTTGTATAATTTAGCTCAGTGGTGTCAAACTAGTTTTCACTGGGGATGGGGGGTGGTGCATATCAGCCTCACGGCTGCCTTCAAAGGGCCAAATGTAATTTCAACTCCTTAACAATTAAGGAATAATTAAATTTATGCAGTCCTAAAATTATTTTGGCTCTTTGAAGGCAACCTCGAGGCTGATGTGGCCCCCGGTGAAAATGAGTTTGACATCCCTCCCTGATTTAGCTCATCACTCTTGTTCTCCAATTCACTTTCACATAGGTATGTTCATAAATATAGAAGCAGAACTCTCAATGCCCTTTTCTTCAATTTGGAAATAGTTTGGGGATACTGAGAGAAGTTGAGGAACAATAGGATAGAATAAGACTTGTAGTGTGTTAACTGCAAAGGACTGCAGAGTACTCTCTTCTCACTTCTGGGGTTGTATAGCCTGGAGTTCTGGTTTCAGAACATAGGTCATTTAGGAGTTAATTAGCTGTGTAGGGGATCAGTGAAATCACCGCTATGGATTCTGGTATCGGTGAACTGCTAACGTAATGAACCACATCCTTGACAATAATTTTACTGTAAACACAATATAGGAGGCTGCAATATAAAATGATAATAAATTCATCGTTATAATTTCTTAATTTTGGGTTTTAATAGGTACTGTCATACAGTAGAGGTCAGAGCTTGGCAAACTGTTTTAAAGAAAAGACTTTATTTATTTTTAGAGAGGGGAAGGGAAGGAGATAGGGAAAAGGAAGGAGAAAAAGAGGGAGAGAAATACTGGTTGCCTCTCATATGCACCCCAACTAGGGAATAAACCTGAGCAGCCTTTTGCTTTGCAGAACAGTGCCCAACTGAGCTACAGCGGTGAGGGCTGGCAAACTTCTTTTGTTAAGGCCACAAAATAAATATTTTAGGCTTTGTAATAAGCCAGTTAGTCTCCGTTGCAACTATTCAACTCTGAAGCTGGAAGCAATTATAGTCAATAAGTAAATAAGTGAGTGCAGCTGTGTTTCAATAAAACTTTATTTACAAAAACAGGTGGCTGGCTGGATGGATTTGGCTTATGTGTGTGCCATAGTTTGCTGACTCCTAGTGTAGATACTCTGACCTCTAAGGATTTGGACTGAAGCAGAACTATGTTTTATAAACAGTACATTTCCCAGAAAGTTACTCCTGTAACTTCTCACAGTAAGTTGAAGGAAGACTACATCACATTAAATTCATTTCCATATTATTACCTTTGGTCTGGTCAGCTTTTTGCATAGACCCATGTTTCTTAGTAGGGATGCTATTAGCATTTTTGGTGAGGCTGTACATTGGGAGGGAATACTTCTTTTTCAGGGCATATTACCATTCACACCCTCAGGTCAACTATTTTCAGAGATGTGTGATTTAGAATCCCTGGTTTAGATAGCTTGTTTTTTCTTCATAGCTATCCTTGAGGTACAGTACCCAAGTAATAACTCTTTTCCTAGTCCTTATTATACTTCATTAACTCTTAAATGGTTCCAACTGGATATATATTATTATGCACTTAATTTCATAATCTTTTGTCATTAGATTGTAAATTTATTGACAGGAGGTTTTTGTCTGTTTTGTTTACTACTGTCTTCTCACGTGCTGATAACTCTGCTATGACTCATAATAGGTACTCAATAACCGTTTCAATTAGATTGTTAACTCAATGGGAAAATGAAACTTAACTCCTTGTCAAAATTTATAAGCTTCAGGTTAGTGGGGACCATGCCTCTTACTAATTCTGTGTCACCTAGGGAAATGAGTTTTAATAACTGAGCTTAGAGACTTGGTGGTTCACTTTACTGAACTTTTAGGCATCTGCTGTGTGGAAGGACACTGTGCTAGGTGGTAACAGGGGATACACAGATGCTTAGCACTCCTGCCTTTGTGGCATTTTTGTCTGATGTTATTTTGTCAAACGACAAAAACATAGTAGCTAAGAGTAAACTCTGGGGGCAGACCTAGATGCAATTCTTCTGTTCTTTACTTATACCTGTCTCTTTGAGCAAGTTGCTTTATCTTTCTGATCCTTGTTTCTTCATTCTATGAGGCCTTCTACCACCTCAAAGGTTAGTTAGAGCCTTTTAAAATAAAAGTCAGTATTTTGCATAAAATAAAATTCTTGCTATTATGCAATAATGTCATATGATAGACGTTGTGCAAAGGCCAAACTTAGAGTTTGGAGACATTACCTCTGGTTTGAGGTAGTTGAAGCAGCAGAGCTTCTTGGGAAAGATGGCATTTAAACTGACTGGATCTTGTATAATTAATTGATAGAATTTTCACAGTGGCAGGGATGCAGATAAGATATCCTAGAGGGGGAAGGATGAACTACAGCAAAGTAAGGAAGTTGGGACAATGCAGGGTATGTCCTGAAAGCAGAAATACTCCTCAATAAACTCATTCCACTATACTCCAAACCACCTTCTGGGCAATTACCTAAATTGGTGAAAGATGTTATCTCTTGTTATTCACTTTGCTCCTTTTTCCCACCATCTCCTTCATCTAAGAAGACAATTGTCTTTCAAGTTAGACTTTCTGGGTGGGATGCTTCATTACTTGAGTTAACTGCTCCTGCATTCTGAATATCCCTGTTCTCTCCACCCCTAGCCCCCTACACACACAGTAGCTTGCATGCTTCTTGAGAGCAAGGGAAGTATATTTGAATCAGTTTGGCCTGTTCATCCTTTGAGTATTGCCACTGACACATACTAAATAAATGCTCAAATTATTTCAGGGGATGGGGGAATAAATGAATGATCCTGAATAAAATCATTTCCAGCTGAATTTAAAAATTTTTTAAACATTAACTTTTGCAGTAGATGTTGTCTGAGACCATTGTAATTCCCAGAATTTGTGAACACTCTTATAGCATGTAATTTTCTCATTTGGAAAGTTGGGGGTAATGAGGATTTAATGAAATTAAAATTTCATGTTTAGTACATTTTAAGCTGTAGTTAAAGAACATTTTTCAGTGTTTCTAGAAAGGTACTTAGAATTCAGTGGTAGTGCACAATATAATTCCAGAACAAGTTTTATTTTTAAAAAATTGTTGCGTACCAAAATTTCACCCAGCTGTTTGCACTTTGGGGTTTAGATGTCATTGATTGTTTTTCTGCAAGCAGTGACCCCACAGTTTTGAGATAAGTACTCTTGATTCCTCATATCTAGGACAAGATGACTCTGAGGAGTGTTCCACAGTTTACTAGAGATTCCCAGTAGGATCAAATCCTACTTGCTTACAGCTCTATAATCTGCCATACTGCACCCTTTCTTGGTTTCCTTCCGCTCCCTACCTCAGTTCTCCACTTTTTTTACTGGTGCTTCCCTAGGGTAACTTCCCAAATAAAGTACTTGTATTAAACCTTTTGTCCCAGGGTATGCTTCTGGGTAAATGCAACGCAAGACAGTACAAAAAACATTTTAGTAAGAGTTTAAAATTCTCGAGTTTTAGAATATAACTTCAGAGAAATTTGTTCACAAAGATTGTGAAGGCTTTGAAACCCAAAAACTGACCTTCCTGCGTGTGGCCTGTCACTACTAGACCCAATAAGCAGAGGCAGGGATTGAATCCTTATGGGTACGTGATTCAAGATGGTCTGTGATCTGAGGACAGCAGGTTCTCTATTCTAACAGAACATCTTAAATTCTATTTTAAACAGACCCTTTTTATAGGTAAGGGGTTTGGAATTCAGGGAAAAAGTTAATCTGATAAAAGCTGCAGAATCCTTTCACATGTGTCCTGGGCGGTGGCCATCTCACTCTGAAGCACAATGGCTCAGATTCCATCTTGAATTGCTTGCAGTCCTCCTGAGGCACAAAGGTGTAACTGCTTATAATCTCCTGGAGTCAGGGTGGGTCATCTGTTCAGTTCCTTGGAATAAGAACTTTTTCATTCACTGATTACCAAACTTATTAGCTATTACTTAAACTGAAATTTTCCAACTTTTGAGTCCCCCATTACTTTTATTTTTTTTAACACGGAAGATTTACTAAAACAGATAGGCTTTTTTTTTTTTTTTATTGATAAAATACAAGGTAGGTACTCCAGTATTTGTCTTTTTTGAAAAAAGGGAATGGGTAGCTAGTTCTTGTTTGGAGGCCAGAGGTCAAAATGAGTCTGGATAAGTGTCTCACTGTTATGTACTGAAAAAAAAAAAGGCATCACTAATGTTTAAAGCCCAAAATGTAAATGGCTAGGTATTGTTAAAACATGTGATTTTTTATATTAAAATTTGTTCTAAGTTTATATTGTATATATAATTTTTTAAAATTTGTTCTTTGTTGTTTATATATTTATTTTTATAGAGGGGGAAGGGAAGGAGAAAGAGAGGGAGAGAAACTCAGTGTGTGGTTTCCTCTTGCACACCCCCTACCCAGGCATGTCCCCTGACCGGGAATCTAACTGGCAACCCTTTGGTTCGCAGGCCAGCGCTCAATCCACAGAGCTGTACCAGCCAGGATTATTGTACATATACTGTGAATTTTAACTATTATCTTCCTGGCATTGCTGAACATAAAATTAAATTCAATTCAAGAAATAAAAAGAACCAGAATGAAAATACAGATGGAAGTGAGAGATAATAGGATAGCATAGTCCAAGCATTTTCTTATTCCTGAATAATAGGTTTTTATTGTAAATTTGCTGACAAATTTTCTGTTTCAGGGCAGGTTTGATTAAAAAGAAACTAGAGAGTATCTCCAAGTTGATTGGATTCTGTGCCATCTGCTAACTCATCACTTTTTTTTTTTAATTTAAGATTTTATTTATTTTTAGAGAAGGGGATGGGAGAGAGAAGGGGAGAGAAACATCAATTTGAGAGGGAAGCATTGATTGGTTGCCTCTAGTATGCACCAGACCTAGAACTGAACCTGCAACCTAGGCATGTGCTCTGACCGGGAATCAACTGTCCTTTTGCTTTGTGGGACGAATGCCCAACCAACTGCGCCACACCAGTCAGGGCATGTTATTTTGGTGTTTTAAAAATATTTCTCAAATATATTGTAATGCAGGACCGAGTTTTACAATAATAAAAATATGTTGGATATTATATTAATAATGTCATATGCATTAAACATATGTGCTTTTCCTAAAAGTGTCTTTTCTCCTTTCTTTACAGAATGCTGCCTTTTTATATGGTCTTGGTTTGGTCTACTTCCATTACAATGCATTTCAGTGGTAAGTTAACATAAAACTAATAATAACTTCAGTTGTTTCCAGGAAATGAAGTGTGTGTGTGCATGCGTGTATTCTTGTTTGATATACAAGGTGGGGCAAAAGTAGGTTTCCAGTTGTTCATATGGAAAATAATACAATAATAAATAATAATGCAAGAATAAATTCTGTGTTTCATGTACTCACAAGTATAAACCTACTTTTGCCCTACCCTGTATTTGTGTGTATGTAATAAATACAAAATATTTTAGTGTCTCTGTGCCTATATTTCTCAATAATGTCTTGAAATGATTGTTTTTTCAGAGATAATGATTGACATATAACAGTTGTCTGTTCCTTAAAAGAACCTGGCGTAAGATCCTGATTAAAGAAGGCTTAAACTATAGAAAGCTTTTAGAATTTCTCAGTTACTCTGTATGAACTAGTGGTCCCCAGGTCAGTTGAATTGGGGAATGACTATACTCTCAGATCTCAAGGTGTGTGGATAAATGATCTATGATGACCAGTGTTTTTACCTTTTCAGACTTGTATGCAATATTGACTGCTCCCTCCCCTTTCTATCCCCAACACACATATGCACACACAGACACACGTGGTAGTATTTACCAATTTCTCAGTAACCAGGCAGCAGATTACAGACTCTCAATTCTCTCTTTTATAATACAGAGATAATGGTACCACCTTCAAGGTCAGAAACTATATGTAATAGAAATATATAAGATTTCATAAACTGTAAAATGTACAGACAGCCCTGTTATTATGGCCTTTGTCCCATTGTTTTTCTCTTTACCAGAATGTTTCCATTCTCCAATGTAAAGAAAATAGAATTTGAGTTGGAAGATTGGTATTCTGCTCTCAGCACTGCCACGTAGTTTGATCTTGAGTTAAATAAACTCCCTAAGTCTGTTTTTAAAAAAAACTGTATGGTAATCACTTTTCCTTTTCTACTTTATGGAGTTTTAACGATTAAATAAGATAAAGAACATTTTGTAAACTATATAAAACCCCCTGTGTAGACAGTTTTCATTTGAAATTTACCCATTTGTCAGTCCCTTTGTTCTTCATAATTTTAAGATGAGTGAATACTGTGAGGGTCCAGAAGAAGGTTTTGACCAAAAGTTAGAACCCTCTCATATACTTTTTGGACACCCTGCGTATTACAGAGCTTTTAAGTATGCATTGGCAGTGACTCAGTATGACTTCCCTGAAGATGAGACTTTACACATGGATGACTTTTCCTATATGCTTTTTAATTCCTCTTTGCCCTTGGTCTTTGAGATAACTTAGTTTTTCCCTTTAATTTTGTAGGTGAAGAAAGCAAGGTGTGTGTGTGTGTGTGTGTGTGTGTGTGAGAGAGAGAGAGAGACAGACAGACAGATACTGACTCAATATTTTGTAGCTGTTTAATTAGTGGCAGAAGCAAGCTTATGCTCAGATTCCCCAATCTAATAATTTTTCTATTATACCCTATCCTCAAGTTTGAAGATTGACAGGTGGTTATTTTTTTAATCAGTATTTGTAGTTCTCCTGGGCACATTGGTTCATGTGTGTGTGTATATACATACACATACACACATACAGCTTTTTATTGGAAGCCAGAAATAATTTTTTTTTAAGAAAGTGTTTTTTATTTTAAAGATTTTATTTAGTTATTTTTAGGGAGGAGGAGGGAGGGAGAAAGAGAAGGAGAGAAATATCAATGTGTGGCTGCCTCTCACATGCCTCCTACTGGGGACCTGGCCCACAACCCAGGCACGTACCCTAGATTGGGAATCGAACCAGCGACCCTTTGGTTTGCAGGCCGGCACTCAGTGCACTGAGCCACACCAGCTAGAGCACCAGAAATAATTTAGGTAAAACCCAGGACAAAGAACTCTACAGATTAGGAATGGATGTGTATGCCCCACACCAGCAGTTTTTCACCTACCTCTGTGATAACTTCTGTGCTCCCTGTAGATTGAAGATAAGAATGTAAAATCAGTAGTGAGGTGAAGCCATCATCAGTTCAAAATTGGATTGCTTTAATAGGTACATAACTATGTCAACTTTTAGGGGGCTTGTAGCTATACAAAATTATATTTTGATTCCTTACCTGCATATAATTTCTATATCCTTCAGTTGACCAAAGAAATGAAACTGAATGATATGAAGATAATGCAATGTCAGAATTAATAAGTGCCCTCTAGTCTGTCAGTCCTGTCCTGGTGACCATCATTTCTCATGTCTTGAGTTTCAGCTGTAGCTGCTTCCTAAAATCTCTCACACCCTGCCTGAATCCATTTTGGCTTTGTGTTTTCTGTCTTGCTGGTCAAATGTTCTTTCACAAACTCTGTGCTCCAACTTTTGCTTTAACTTATCTTAGTATTTCTCAAAAAGCCACAAAATTAGAAAGCATGGAGTGGGTACTTGGTGAGAGTTTAGAGTACAGCCTTAAGTGATAGGAACTTTCTTAGGTTAAACACATATCTGTGTTGTATTTATAGGTAGCAGGTATTAATTGCTGGGATCATCCATTTTTCTTTTTTTTACACCAAATTCTTTGGGATTTGTTGAAAAAATGTTTCTGGAAGAGTGTGATAATGCCTTTTTTGTGTGTTGTCAGCTCTAAGAAACTGCCTTGGATGTGTCAGTATGTTGTATTTCTGGTACATTTATAATTTAAGTAAAATTTGATATTCAATAATGGTGTCTGCTGGCATTTGATTAGATTAAGTATTTGATAGTAGTATGTGCAACCAACATGTGTTGGGATTGGTGACTGTGACTTAATATATTATTGAGAGCAACTTTATTAAATATAGTTTTATCTGGTAACCTATTTGTCTTATTTCTTGCCATATTATGCTACCCAGTTTTTCTTTTGGAGTTGATTGTATTGGTTAGGTTGTAGGTCAGTTTTTCTAGTTTCAGTTGCAGCCTCTTCTTAGAGGAGCCCGTCTAAGAAAGTAATTGAGCAACTAGTATATTCTCATTTGATTTAGCATGATTATTCAGTTTTCTGGCACAAAACTTTTTAAAGGACTTGAAGAAGGAGGAAGGAAGACATAAAAGCAGAGTAAAATACATGTATTAGAGAGTGAGAACCTGTCTCTATAAAGCTGTTCCTTTACAGATGTATGAATGTACACCCAGTTCACGCCCATGCATTTACTTGTTTTTGTTTATGAAGGGGTGAGTTTCTAGGTGTACTTTGAACTGAGCTGCTCCTTGCCTTTGTATGAAGTAAGAAATCTATATCCTTCAGTGAGAGGAATTGAAATAACACGCAACAATAAATTATTCCAATTTGTAGCCACAGTGTTAAACATATCCCCCCTGAAAATTCTTATTAGTCCTGTCTCTAGCTTGTAACTTTTTGCATTCTCATTGATCAGTATCAGAACAGTTTTATAGTGGCATATCTAAGAGATACATAATTTTGTGCTAGAGGCATAGGCATTTAGAAATTAAAGCTCCCAAATCTAATTGATAGACCTGGTAAGATCAGTAGTGATCATTGTGTTGATATTGAAAAAGATTAGGAGAATGAGGTGGAAAGTGAGTTTTAAAAAAAGAAATGTTATCATGTTACAATTGAAGTTTCTTTAGGATTCATTTCCCTAGCACTGTACCAATCAAAGTGTTCTTAGGGGTATAGGAATCTGTGCTCTCCTGTGTGGTCGCTTGTTTGGGTGTAAATGTGAATGTAATGGAGTTGTGATACCATTGGTCCTGAGGCTCTAGTCTAGCATGGAGTCTGGCAAAAACTTCATATTTAATATATATTTTTGAGCTATCATAATATAGATTAATGCTGTTAGATCAAAAATTTAATTTCAAAGTAGTTCCACTAAAATAAAACAGTTTATGTTAACATGTGTTGACTTTATTATGTACACTTTTATTTTGAAAAAACTAGTAGGTAACTAAGGAGGTTTTGGCAAGGTTATGCTTACCAGTGAAATAGATTGCCAGAGAAAATGTAAGGGCTTAGAGTAAAAGTCAGGGAAATTATGGATAAAAACATAAATTTCACAGTAGGAGAATGGGAAAAAGCATCTTATTGTCTGGAGTGATGAAATGAAGACTGGCTAAAGAGGGCAAAAGAGCCAGGAGGTAGGAATATATTAGCATAGGCTAATGTGAATTTGTATATTTCTAATTTAGCCCCACATTTAAGGTCCTCTCTGGCCCAACTTCAAATGATACTTCTAGCTTTACTGTTCTCCTAAATATGTCCTTTATGTCAGTTACACTGTATTAACATTTCCCTGAAAACATTTTGAGCATTCTGTACCTATGTAACCTTGTTCGTGCCATCTACTGTTTGGCCTGTCTTCTTCCATCTCCACCTTCAAAAAATCTTGCCTGTCTTTTTCATTACTTCATCAAATCTATTTGTGATACTTAAAAGGAATCTCTAAATTTCCTAATATATATGTGTAGAAATACATATCTGTTGTGTGTATATATGTTATTCCTGATTCAGAGCTGGAATATTCTCCCTTTTATTAGTATGAAATTTTATGGAATTCATTTATTCCTTCAGATATCCTTGAGGGAAATCTCTGGACTTACTTTTAGTAGCCAGAGAGAACTTTATTTTGGTCCTGGCTGGTGTAGTTCAATGGATTGAGTCTGGGCCTGTCAGGGCACATGCCTGGGTTGTGGGTCAGGTCCCCCGTAGGAGATGCTTGAGAGGCAACCACAAATTGATATTTCTCTCCCTCTCTTTCTCCTTCCCCTCCCCTCTCTCTAAAAATAAATAAATAAAATCTTTAAAAAAATTTTTTTTAAAAAGGAGTTTTACTTTGTATCTTTCCAAATGTACTGAAACTCTGCTAGTGATGTTTATTTAAAGGAGACTTTTAAAAATGACTTCTTGAAATCTTGCTAAAAATGACCATTGTTTTAAAATATATTTAGCACATGAGTGTTTTTCATAGGTGGTGCTATTGAGGTTTTAGCTATCTATTATTTCTGTTTTTAAATTGTTAGCAATGGCAGACATTAAACGCAAAAAAATTTAAGCTGAAAATCTATAGAAATAATTTTGTTGATATAAAAAAACTACATCTTTTTAGATTTTAAGAAAAAATGCCAGTGATACTCATGCATAGCAATATGTACTTTTTCTGTAGAAAATATGTTTTAATATTTCAAAACTATAAACCTTTCCATACTTTGTATCACAAAAGTAATTTTTTATACTTTTGCATAGCCATTTCTTATGTACTGAAATTCTGTCAGAATGCTCACGTCAGCAGAATTTGTATGCTTTGGTGTTTTAGTTTAGTCTGTGCTGTAGAGATCATATTCTGGCTGCATACAGTTCAGTGAGACATGAAATGTGGCAAAATGACCAAATTTAAAATGTAGTTTTCTCCATGTACCTGACCCCTAGCGCGCGCGCACACACACACACAGTTTTGCCCCTTTTCTCTGGGTGGGGGGAAAAAATGAAGCATGCGGTAGTTAAAAATGGGTAAAAAGTTTAGAGAAGAAAATGAACCTACATGTGTTTTGGTAGATGAGGAGAACTGTTCAGTAAAGAGATTTGGGGTGTTCCCCACTACACACACACACACTCACAGACACACAAAGTCCAATCAGCCAACTATAAAAGTGATGGCATCCTCAAACATCTATTAAACTTAAGCATTTTAATGTTATTCAGAAAATTAAATATAGAAATGTAGAACTCAAGGAATTAGACTACTTGGAAAAACTGGAGATAGCACACCAGTAGGTAGAGAATAAAATGATTTGGTTATTGAGTGGACCTAACTACTAGTTAACGCTAAGCAAAATAGTGTTGAGTTTGGGTGGTGAGCTTTGAAGGTAATAGTGGATTTAGGCTGAAGCAGAAGAATGAAACTATTCCAGGTCAAGAGACCATCCTGAGGAGAAAGGGTGAAGCAAAAGAGGGCCAGTGTTTACACAAAGAAATTCCTGAGATAAGCCCGTTCATAGCTGAGGAGGAGCAATATTAGAGCATAACTGGGAATGGAATTGAATAGGTACTGTTCACTTGTATTTAAATGTTTAATGCTCTTTGCTTAAATGCTACATAGAAATTTGATGTAGCATATTGTTTATATTAAATTAGATTCTATATATTCAATTATATGAAAACCCAGGTGCTCCTTGCCAGTCTTTTTTAAACTGTTCATTCACATAATTTTTGAATAACTGCATTTCCTTTATAAACTGTGGTGTAAAGCATAAGATTTACTGTGCTACTGAGCAGAAATTCATGCAAGTGTTAAAAAGTTAAGATATCTTATGTCTGTATTCTTTCAGGGCAATTAAAGCATTTCAGGAGGTGCTTTATGTTGATCCCAGCTTTTGTCGAGCCAAGGAAATTCATTTACGACTTGGGCTTATGTTCAAAGTGAACACAGACTATGAGTCTAGTTTAAAGGTAGGTTGTTGGGTTTTTCCCAAGACACAATGTTTCGTTTTCGTGGGGGGTTTTTTGAGGGGGGTTTGGGTGGGAGTTGTTAAATATTAGAGCATGAGAATTTATGCAGAAGAATGTTTATCGTCTGTGAACTGGAAGATATATTAGGTTGACTTTCAGGATACAAAGTAGTCATTATGCTAAGACATAGGTAACTAGTTACAACGTTAAACTTTTTCTTGTTAAAAATTTAATTGAGGTCTGCCATCAGGAAAGGGTGAAGGTTTGAACTCAGTTTGGACATTTGAAACACTTCACTATAAGTGATTGGACACTACAGAGGTCAGAATCATTGACCATTTATTTGTATTGGTTGCACTAGAAATCTTTACACATTTATCAGTAGGGCACATTTGTGATATCTAGATTAGCTTTAAAAGTGTTCTCTGAAAGTCGTTTATGCTGCTGGTGGATGAGTGCTAACATAGTTGGGAAAAGATAATACATTGTTGGTTAAGTATTTCACTTTATGGAAATTTGATATTTCTCAAAATTTTTTTTTATTGAGCTTTTTGTGTGGTCTGCCATCACTTTAGGTCTCACTGGGATTTTCATGAATATAGTGCTTCTCTACATGATGAGCATTGCTTTTAGAAAGGATTCAGAATTCTAGGGAAAAGCTTAAGTTTTGGTGAATTTATAACTAATGTTTGTCATGTTCTAAATAGCTCTGATACAGGCTATCTTGATTCTGAAGATAGGGAGATAAAGAATGATAATTTACAGTAGGTTATAATTTGAATTCACTAATAAGGAACGACTGAAGGGTTTTTTAAATTTAAACTGTATTTAAGAGTGCCTAATTGCTCTAGAATTTTAAAATAGACAATTATTCAGATACAGTTTCTATCTTTTATGAGTTTATAAAGAACAATGCTGATTGTAAGAAAAAGAAAGAGAGGCAACTAAAAATGCTAAAACAAATAGGTTGTGAACTATTTAGATCACACAGTTGTCAAAGGTAAGTGCAATTTGAGGAATAGGCCCAAGTGTAGATGTAAGTAGTGTGAAGAATAAGGGATGCCTGGAAGTGACCAGTGTGCCTTAAGAGCATCGTTTCTGAGACTGTACTATGAATGCGCAGTCACCGACCTGCAGTGACCTCGGAACGCTGCGGATGGCTTGTGGACACATGAGAAATGAACATACACAGAAACAGTCAATTTTCTGTGGAGAAGTAGGGACGGAGTGGCCACCCTCGCTAGGGGAGGGCACCTTGGCCACCCTCTCTGGGGGAGGGCGTGCGTTCTCCTGTCCCAGCAGGGCTTTTATTGGGTTCATTTGAACGAGAATTCAGGTAAAGCTCATTACTCATTGCAGGGAAGTAAGGATCAAATAACAAGGAACTCTGAGGGCCTACTTTGAGTCAGGGTCAAAGAGCTGTAAAACTTTGAGGAACAAACTTACTTCCTCTTTGGACCCTTCTTATTCATTTGAGAGCATTCTAAACAAAGCAGGTTTCACAGGATTTGACATATTCTTTCCTAGGCCTGATCACCCGGGGAACCCACCCTTTCCAGTACAGGGCTGCACCACCCTGTCATTGTTTCAGGCTTAGGTGGAGCAAGGGGAACTAAGGCAACCAGGAGATAAGGAGATTTTCTGGAAGATGGAATGAGCACTCAGGCTTTGTTAAAGCCAGGGAGGGTGAGAGTCCATCACCCCCTTTTGCTGTAGCCCCCAAAGTCCTTCCTTGAGGGCCTCCCAAGTGATCGTGCCTGTCTTAGGTCGTTCCCCACTTGGGGAATCTTACCCATCATTGCCTAACTGACCAAGCATTGGGGGCCAGGCAGGATGAAGTAAAAAGAGCAGAAGCGGTACTCCTGCCAGGGAGATAAGCTTTTGTCTCCTTGCTGGCTTATGGTTCCAAGGTTGTTCCCTCAGCCCTAGCCTAGGCGGGGGTTACAGCTTCTGATACCTGGCAGGGCAGTTCCCAACAGTACTATGAGATGTGACTGGATTAGAAATGGGAAATAAAATAAGTTCAAATATGCCACTTTGCATAATTTATCCTCCTCTTGGACATTCACAGTGTATATTAGCTAACAGAGACTCTTGAAATGTTTTGTAGTACAAAACAAACTTACTCGAGCATTTTACAGTACCACACAGCACACCTATTATGCATTGAATAAGTGTTTGGTAGATGTTGAATATGAAGTATATTTGAGTTGAAAAAAGTAATCACATATGTCCCAATTTGTGGAATGTAAATATCTCTGAATATCAGTACAGTGGTATTTTAAATAATTCTGTGGGTGCAAACATCTGTTCCCATGAAGGTGGCATTATTTAAAATCCCCTTTAATCAGAGAAAACAGTGTTGGACAATGTTCCTACTTATTCATATTCAACAGAAACCTCACTATATACAACTATTATTTGTTCAGACATAGTTAAAGACTAACCACACGTTCAAGTCATAGTGATTTTAGCAAAATTGCCTTACATGTATCTTATTTTGGGCTTTTAAAAAAATTTAAATACTTGATATCATTTTTATGTTTATTTCATTTTTATGAACATAGAAAAGAATTTTAGGAGTCTTGGATACTTCTCTTCCCCATAATGAGGCTTAATTTGATTTTTATGTTATCTTGTCATTGACTTTTTAAGGCTTCTCTCTGCAGTATTTCTTGTCTATTTTCAGAAGAATTTTAGGTATCAATATTTTACTTGAGGAGAAGGTGGTGTTTCCATATATTATTATAAGTGCTTAGCATTTAGTGTAAATGAAGGTGGGAGTCAGAAGGAATGATATGCCCCTCTCCCCTTAGGTGACTCATGTGAATACATGTGGATCCTTTGATGACTTTCCCACTGTGTAAAACTCTTTCTAGCACAAAGCATTGTCATTAATTAGAAGCTTTGGACTGCCGCCTCAGAAACTGGAACTTAAGCTCATTAAAATATCAACAAAAAAGGTAGCTCCTATGTGAAGTGCAACTTTCAGGATTGGTTGATTGAACTGATACAAGATTTTATCAAGGATTCATTTTCTTCTGTGTTGTATGTTGACTTATTCCTAAGGCTGTATGCCAGGTTCAGTGAGAGTGAGATTATTCCTTTTCCACATTTCATGTAAAAGGATACTGTAGAGTAGTGGCATAGGTGCTTATTATAGTTTTGGTGTATAATAAGTGCTGAATAAATATCTGGTAATAGTTTTCATAGAGGAGAAAGATCCTTACTTCCTTTGATCTCTTCAAGAATACTTCACTTTGCATCTTATTGGCCAGAAATAAACCACATGGCCATTCTCAACTGATTCCTATAAAGTCATGGTTACTCTTAGACCACTTTCATCCAGTATTTGAGCAGGGCACTCAATTCCCTAAATACACTGTTCCTATGCTTTAATCCTATGGAGTGAAATGGTGGGTAAAAAGAGTATTTTGATGTAGGGATGGTGTGAACAATCTATGTTACAGGTTAGGTCTTCTCTAATTCATTTTGTTTCCCTATGCCTGAAGAGGGATATTGCATATACAGTATGTTTTGGATGGTAAAATACTTAAATAAAGTAGAGTTTATTTTCATAATAGGTTTTTTCTTTTCACTCACATATGAAATGCATTTCAGGGCCTCCGGTTTTATTTCGATCTCTGGTAATTACTTTTCTCCAGAAATGTATCTCTAAAACAGATTCCTTCTGTTTTGGTACTTTCAGAGCAAGCAAATTTGGTTTTCAAATTTGACCCTGCCATGTAAACTAATTGTGTGACCGTGGGCAAGATGCTTAATTCTTTTGATCCTCTTTTTATCTGTAAAACTGAAATAACTGTACTCACCCCACAAATTCCTCTCATTTGGGTCTTTTATAGATATAGTGTTTGTGAAATCCATTTTTTCATCCTAGATTTTAATACTTGTATTTTTGTCATTTATCCCATCTCAGAAATGTGAAGTTAATATCCAGTTTACTTAATTATATGGTGTTATTTTTCAATTAAATTGACCAGTAAAACTTTAATGTGTTTAGTGACTAGTGGAGTACCAATTCTTAATTTCTTAACTAGGTTAACATTATATGAATCAGAGTCCATTTCAGGGTGACATTTCTATATATTTTGTTGGTTTGTTGGAAGTATCAAGTAATACTTCCCCAAGTGGGTTTGGTTGCCTATTTAACATCATATAACTAATTCAGAATTATTTTATTACTTTTTAATGATATTAATGCTAATTGCTTACATTCATTATGTGTTTGAGGCAGTGTGCTATTACTACTTCAATAAAAGTACACTAATTTTGACAAATAGTTTTATATAATGCTTCTAATTTTCATATCTTGGCAGACTTAAAATTTGCTTCATGTGAAGCTAATAAGTACAAAATAACATGTAATAACATTCTTATTATTCAGTCAGTTAATGCCAATGTATCTCTTTAATAAAGATCATATAGACATTGCCCTTAATATTTGTATGTAAAATATGTGAACATTAGATATTTTGGATTTTTGAAGGTAAAGAGGGTGGCTTTTTTAAGGGAACATGTGGAAAGTTGACTGGGATACCAATGTAAGTTCCCTTATAGTTTGGTATTTGAAATTTATGTGCTGATTGCTGATAGAAGGGGCTCCTATGAAAGGGTTAGGAAGATAAGAATAACAGAGATAATTCAAAGGAAATTAGTTGAAGTCAAATGAGACTTGTATGTTAGCCAGGCATTTTACCAGGTGCTTAGTATTCTTGAGTGAATAGATAAATGGAAGAAGCTCTAAAATGCCTCTCATAGGATTGGCTGGAAATACTGGGAGAGGGAGAGAGAGAACAAGAACGAGAGAGCAAGCAAGGTGGAGGGGAGCCAGTTTTATTTATCATCTCTTAACAGATTTTTTTTCTATGCACACTGGCAGCACAGTTGTTTTCTCCGGATGCCACTGTTCACCAGTTCATTCAGCTTGTCTTGCCTCTACTGTTATACCCGACATGAAATTTCTGAATGAAAAAGTATTTCCATTTTATTTTTACCTTACTTTTCTACAGGAATGACTTATTTCCAGGTGCCTTGTTTGATCTTGTACTCAATACAGATTTATGAATTGTATTGTGAATTTTTTTTATGCCAATATAGTAAGGCAGAAGGGATAAGTAAAGGCATGATGATATCTATTTCCTTATAGAAACCACTTTTGTATCTGTAAAATGCCTCCTGTCTTTTATTTTATTTACTGTAGA
This sequence comes from Tonatia bakeri, assembly GCA_004024845.1. NCBI lineage: Eukaryota > Metazoa > Chordata > Mammalia > Chiroptera > Phyllostomidae > Tonatia > Tonatia bakeri. The sequence continues at coordinate 128,246 of PVIA01001877.1, forward strand.
AAGCAGAAATCATTTTTTTATTTAATTAAGATACTGTGAACTGTATATATTATATAAATACTGAGAATTTGATACCAGTTATTAATTTAATTTTAATTATTCCTTAAACTTCTAAAATACCTGTAATATTTCTTTGTTGAAGCTTTGTTGAAACATTTTTTATTAGTTAAGTTGTCTGAAGATAATGAAAGTTGCCATTTCTCCATACCTGCTCCTGTCCTGCTCCCTTCATGGTGTTCAGTAGTTTAACTCTTCCAGCTGACGTTTTGAAAGTTCTAGTCTTTTTTTATTTTTTATTGAGATAAAATTGACATGTAACATTGTATAAGTTTAAGGTGTACATCATGTTGGCTTGGTACGTTTTATGTATTGCAATATAATTACCACCTTAGTATTAAACACCTATCATGTCACAATTATTTCTTTTTTATTTTTGCTGTGAACAATAAGGTTCTAGTCTCTTAGCAACTTTGAAGAGCATAATACAATATTGTTGACTATAATCTCTGTGCTGTGCACTAGATCTCCAGGAGTTATCTACTAGTTGAAAATTTATACCTTTAAACAACATCTCCCCAGTTCCCATATCAGCAGTGAAACTGGGTTTCACCTGAGTGTAACATTACTGCGACTTGTGGCAAAGGATGGTTATTGCTGTTTATTTTGTCTTCTGTCCATTTTTTTCTCATTCGTGGACAGAATTCCCTCTGGTCTTTCTTTTTCCAAGTAGTACTTTCTGCAAGTAGTACTCATCTCTTTGGTATGAGGTGATCTCCTAATTGGTTTATGTAGCCACTCAGCAGTGCTTTCTCCACTTCACTCTGCCTGTCCAGTTTTGTTTTTTCCATTTGATATTTATTTCTGCCCTGAGTTCTGTTACATGCTTTCCAGTGTCAAGTAGTATAAATAGCAGAAGTACTTTATTTCCTTCAAAATGCATGTTTGAAAAGGACATGACTGCTCATAGGTGTGCAGTGTCATCCACTCTGATACTGAGAAGCTAGGGTGAGTCCAGGTTTCCCGTGCGAGTTTTCTCTCTGCAAATATATTTTAAGTACAAGAAGCCCTTTCTAATTCGAAAGTATTTTGTTTTAGACCACATTCCTAGGTTGGTGGTTCAGTGGTCAGGATGTGTATGGGAGGCAGCTGATCAGTGTCTCTCATATTGATGATTCTCTCCCCCTTTTTCTCCCTCCCTTCCCATAAATAAATACATATATACATACATACAAATATGCATAAGTTTTTTTAATGTTCATACAAAACTACTTAAATTTGTGGTTATAAATATTTGGTCTTCAAATGCAGCTTTATGAAACATTCAGTGTATCTATCGTCACACTTTATAAAGAGATTATGTTCCAAAACAACAATTTACAGTGAAAATTACTGAATTATTCCCTTTATAAAATATATATAATGTTCACCTTGTATTTGTTACTTGTGTACCTAGCCATCTTGATTTAATATGACTACAAATTGTACACTAGATACAGAAAACTTTGACATTATGTCAACCTTGCATACACAGGTTAGACACATATTAGAACCAGTGTTTAAGAATTTCTAGTCAGTATCATAGCTATGCTTTTGTAAAATATGGTAGAAGGCAGGAGTTGGGAGAGTAGGTAGGACATAGGTACAGGAAAAAAAGATGAACAAGATCAGTAGAATAAATGGGTTCTTGACAGATGAGTGAACAGTAATGTATCCCAGGAATCTTAAGGAAGTAATTTTATTACTTTATTAACTGATGTATTGTAGGAAGATATTTCACATTTATTGGCTTGAATCACTTTCCTATTAACTAATGTAGGAGGTAAAGAAATTAGCAACAGGTTTTGGGGTTGGAGGTGAAGAGGCTTTGAATGGAGATAGGTCATTTGGGGAAGTATATTGAGTTGGTATAGACAGATAGAAGTCTGGAGCTGAAAAGAAGGCCTAGAAATAAAACATTTTAATGTCTCCATTAATAATATCTTTTGTCTTACTTTTGTGTAACAGAAATTTTTAGAGAGACCAGGTTGATAAACTTCAAAGAAGGAGCCTCTTTTTTGACAAGATTGCCAGGATGCATTAACTATTAGTCATTGGTGTGCAGTTGAGTCACTGCTCAAAACTATTGTAACAACCTTGCTTTACAAAGATAATTGGAAGACCTGCGTTTGAGGGAACCCCAGTCAGATGAACTTAGCTACATAATGTTTCTCACAAGCCCTATCATCATTTATCAGTTTCAGTTCTGTGTCTTATTTTCAGATACCAAATCTCTAAAATTAAGTACCATTATATCCTAAGACATTTCCCTAGTTTCACCCATTTATCATAGACTATTAGTTTTAAGCATGAACTTTGTTGGTTTTAATCATACTTTTAGAACTGTGCCAATCTGTAACAATGAAAAAGAAACAATTTACCTTTGACTTGAAAAGAGTACCTGACACACCTTCCCTTATCTCACTTAAATGGTCCATAAACCCTGTTTTACTGGGGCTTTGTAAAAATAACAAGCTATCTGCTCAGCCTGAAGTACCTGTTTTCTTTCTTCTCTCATTTATATCTTCGGGATTCCATTATGAAATGGTCTTTTAAACCTCTGTTACAACACCAGTTTCAGTGGACCTTGTGTTTAGTTGTAGATGTATAGCCATAGCGGAGTGCCTGGCTTGTAGAGTAAAAGCTGGTTGCCAACCTTTTATTCATAAGAGACTGTGTCTGCCATAACAATATAAACAGAAGTATCACCTATACACACCATGTCTACATATTCTGAAGTAAGGTTTTGAGGGGGTCAAGCACACAATTTAAAAACTTTTAAGACAATGGCATTTAACCCTGACTGTATGTGAGAATGATTCGTAGAAGCTTTTGTGTGGTTCACAGGATGTCACCCTCAATCCACTGAATCAGAACATGCAAGATTAGATCTGGAATCCAAACATTGCTCCAGATTAATTTATATGTTGAGGCATACTTTTTGTCAGTTACAAAAAGTTATCTCATTGCTTATCTGTAGGGTTGGAGATAACAGTTGAAGGGTTCTACAATTGAAAAGAGTCGTGAGATAATCAGAGTATACAGCTAGAAGTAAAACAATTTAAAGGGAAATAAAGTCTTGAAACTCTAGTTTTATGTGTTAATTACATGAGTACAGACATCCTACCTCCAGCTAGAAATCAAGTTCCTCAGTCTATATAAAGCAAAGTGCTATAAAGTTATTTTGAAATATTGAATAAGTCAAAAGCTTTTAAAACAGAAGGTGACTTTGGTAATAAAGATGTCAACAGAGGTTGTAATGAATCGAACCTTGTGTTAAATTGGACCAGAAGTCCTCTATAAAAAGAAAATCACTGCAGCATTTAAAAAAGATGTCTTAAGTAAATCCTCTTGACTTGGAAATTAATTTTCTGTAGAATGCTTTCTGCCTTGAGGTTTGTATATAGTCTGAACTGCAAAAGCGTCCACTGCATAATAACTGTTTCTCACAACAGCAATCAGTTTCAGTACTGCAATATTTCGTATGAGTTGCATATAGAGCACAGATAGCAAACACAAGGCCCACGGGCCAAATCTGGCCCAGCACCTTGTTTCTACGCGGTGACAGAGCCAAGCTCCATGCCCCTAGTTAAGGAGGAGTGACATTTATACAGCCCTGAAATTACATTCGTCCCTTGGAAGGCAACTGTGAGGCTGATGTGGCCCCTGGTGAAAATGAGTTTGACACCCCTGATATAGAGGGTGAGGCAAAAGTAGATTTACATTTGTCAGTATGGAAAATAATACAATAATTAATACATAATACGAGAATAAACTGTTTCATGTACTTAAACTGTAAACCTATTTTTGTCTACCCTGTACTTTGTAGCTGCTTCTCTTGGTTGCAGGGGTGGCTACCAGATATTCTACCACGACATTTTTAGGCTTGAGGGCTGGCTGATTATCATGTGATTTCTGCTGGTTTACATGTTAATAAGAACATCTATTTTGCATCTGGTTTAGATGCTAGAGTTGAAACTGTGAGGTCAGCCATGATTAGTGTGGTTCAGTGGATTGAGCATCGTTCCATAAACTGAGGGGTCGCCAGTTCAATTTCCAGTAAGGGCACATGCTTGGGTTACAGGCCAGGCCCCTGGCGGGGGTGGGGGCTGGGGTGGGGCATGCAAGATGCAACCCATCAGTGTTTCTATCCTTCTCTTTCTCCCTCCCTTCCCTTCTAAAAATAAATGAATAAAATCTTAAAAACCAAACAACAACTATGAGATCATGTCATCCCCAGTTCCTCATCTCCCTTTAGTTTACAGAACGTTGTATTGGTATTTTTATTTATGTGGGTTTTTGTAGTTACTTAGTTTTTTAAACTTAGTAATTATCCTGTAAATTCTTTCAGTCTCAGATGCATGCTTTTGAATATGTACTCTTGCCCAGTAATGTTTCTATATTGTTGCTGTTTGGAAATGTTTAGTATTTCATGATATTGTGGGTTTCAGATGGTGCTTCAGTGACTTCATTGTTGATTAAGAATTACTGTATTTTGCCATGTATAATGCATAGTCACATTTTTAGCCCCAACTTTCAGGAAGAAAATGTTTTGTTTTAATTTTTAAATTCAATTATTTGTTGATTTATATTTAGACACTTGTTTTTTTATTATAAAGGCATTTTAGCATTTATTTTCGAACATATGGTACAAGAAATTTTATATAACACACATATGCATAAATGTTTACATAGATACGGAATTAGTACTACCCATGTATAATGCATATCCTTATTTTTCACTCAAAAAAATTTTCAGACAAAATGTACTCATTATACATGACAAAATACAGTATATAAAACAGGATCCAGAACTGTTTCTGCCAGGTTTCATTGAATGACTTTGAGTATTGATGGATGAAATGTAGGCTAGACAATTTGAATTATGCATCTCTCTATGCTCTTTGTGGGATTTCAATGTATTAATAAAACTAAAAAACTGCCATCTTGAAGGCTGTTTCTTTGCAGGTCAGTTTATATCCTTTGATGATTGATATAGGAGAGTCCTGTCTTATCTAAATATTAATTTGTGCTGTCAGGATAGATTAGATTTAGAAATATATTGCCATGTACGTGTATGGCTACTGTGCTGCTCTTTTTGTCTACAGGAAAGCAGTTATAAAGCATGCTTTGTTTTGTGGTACTCACATTTTAAAAGTCTTTTTTCTTTCTTTTAAGTTATATTTTATTGATTATGCTATTACAGTTGTCCCATTTCACCCCCTTCACTCCCCTCTACCCTGCTTACCCTCTCACCCACATTCCCCCTCCTTTAGTCTTACCCTCCCCCTGTCTATTTTCTACCTACCATCTATGCTACTTACTCTGTACTTTTTCCCCCTCCCACTCTCCTGTTGCTAATCCTCCATGTGATCTCCATTTCTGTGGTTCTGTTCCTGTTCTAGTTGATTGCTTAGTTTGTTTTTGTTTTTGTTTTAAGTGTGGTTGTTCATAATTGTGAGTTTGCTGTCATTTTACTCTACATGTTTTTTGTCTTCTTTTTCTTAGATAAGTCCCTTTTAACATTTTATAAAATAAAGGTTTAGTGATGATGAACTCCTTTAACTTGACCTTATCTGAGAAGCACTTTCTCTGCCCTTCCATTCTAAATGATAGCTTTGCTGGATAGAGCAATCTGGGATGTAGGTCCTTGCCCTTTATGACTTGGAATACTTCTTTCCAGCCCCTTTTTGCCTGCAAGGTCTCTTTTGAGAAATCAGCTGACAGCCTGATGGGAACTCCTTTGTAGGTGACTGTCCCTTTATCTCTTGCTGCTTCTAGGATTCTCTCCTTCATTTTTACCTTGGCTAATGTAATTATGATGTGCCTTGGTGTGTTCCTCCTTGGGTCCAACTTCTTTGGGACTCTCTGAGCTTCCTGGACTTCCTGGAAGTCTATTTCCTTTGCCAGATTGAGGAAGTTATTTTTTATTATTTGTTCAAATAACTTTTCCACTTGTTGCTCTTCCTCTTCTCCTTCTGGTACCCCTATAATTCGGATGTTGGAACGTTTAAAGATGTTCTGGAGGTTCCTAAGCTGCTTCTCATTTTTTTGAATTCTTATTTCTCTATTCTTTTCTGTTTGGTTGTTGCTTTCTTCCTTCTGGTCCACTCTATTGTTTTGAGTCCCAGTTTCCTTCCCCTCACTATTGGTTCCCTATGCATTTTCCTTCATTTCTCTTATCGTAGCCTTCATTTTGTCATCTAATTTGCAGCAAAATTCAACCAGTTCTGTGAGCATCCTGACCACCAGTGCTTTGAACTGTGCATCTGATAGGTTGGCTATCTCTTGGTTGCCTAAAAATATTGGCTCTGGGGCTTTGATTTGTACTTTGGTTTGAGCCATTTTGCCGGGGTGAGTCTGGTCACGCTTGTTGATGGGTGGAGCCTTAGGTGTTCTCCAGGGCAGGGCAACCCAGTCTCTGGGTTGTGACGTTGTATGTGGGGGGGGGGGGGTCCAAGAAGAAACAGTGGCGCTTGCTTCTCTCTCAGTGGTCGGGTTTCAGTCCCTTCCGCCTCTTCTCCCAAACTATCCGGGCGTTTCTGGTGCTAATTCTGGTGTGGGTGGGCTTCTGTAAGTTCTAGGATCCTGTGGGTCTCTCCAACACACTGTCCTGTGAGGCTGGGAGTTTCTCCCTGTGCCTCAGCATCCACAGGTGTTTTCAATCAGTGTCCCATGGTTTTGTTTCCCAGCGCTGGGACCCTGGGTTGTGCCGTCAGTTGCACCACCCTATTTCGCTTGGTTTATCTGCGCGTGAATGTGGCCCGGACAGCTGGGTGCCTTCTGCACAGTGCTCCGCTTCACAGTCGCCACCTTGCTGGGTCTGGCAGCTGCCTGTGTGCTCTGGAGGCCTTAGGCGCCTGGGAAGCATTTTTTTTGTGGCTTTTTGTGCCACAGCCCCTCTCTGCCAGGCTGCCTGACTCCGCCCCTCCTACCGGTCTGGATGAATGTGTATATTTTAACTCCTTGGTTGTCCGACTTCCATACAGTTCAATTTTGTCAGATCTGGTTGTTATCTTGTTTCTGAATTGTTGCTGATCTTATTTTGTTTGTATGAGGAGGCACAGTGTGTCTACATACGCCTCCATCATGGCCAGAGTACTTTTAAAAACAGTCTTGCTTTCTATTGCCATGGTAGTGCACTCAAGGGATGTTTGAGGATGTTAGTTGGCTCAGGGAAAAGTAAAACCAGTTCTCGAGGTGTTGAGATGTTGGATTTTTATTTTATTCTGTGGACCATGGCAAATAATATTTTAGTTTTGTTTTGTTGTTGAACGTTGTATCCCTAGTGTCTGCATTGTCCTAAGAGCATTATAGACTTGATAAATTCATTTGTTGAATGGATTAAATATTCTGTATTTAAGAGTCATCGTCGTTTTGTTGGTAGTTTGCCTGTTCAAAATTTATATCCCTTAAGTATATTTTTAAGATATTTATTCTTAGAGAGAGGGGAAGGGAAGGAAAAAGAGAGAGAAACATCAATGGTTGTCTCTCATGTGCCCCCCATTGGGGACCTGGCCTGCAACCCAGGCATGTGCCCTGACTGGGAATTGAACCAGCAACCCTTTGGTTCATAAACCCGCGCTCAGTCCACTGAGCTACACCAGCCAGGGCATATATCCCTCTAATCTTTCATTCTTTGTAACACTGGGTAGCTGGCATTTGTTTATTTTTGTTAATTCATGGTTCCAGTTGATCAAGTGCAGTTTTGTTGATTCTGTGTTGAAATACAGTACTGAAAACTTACGGCCTTCTGTATAGGAGGCCACCAATCAATGTCCCTCCCATCCCCATTTCTCTTTCTGTAAAAATCAATGAATATATCCTCAGGTGAGGATTAAATAAAATATAACTCTTTAGATGTTCTTATTGTTGATAGGAATGAACTTAATTGTGGTCAATTTTTAAAAAATGATTTGTATTTTGGCTGTTGTTTACTTTATATGCTAAAATTTGAATACATATTTGTGGAAGTACCGTATTTTTGGACTATAAGATGCACCTAGGTTTTAGAGGAAAATAGGAAAAAAATTGAAGTAAAAATGTGGTAAAATATTTAATAACATAAATAATATAATATATCACCAATATAGATGTAAATAGAACTCAGCAGCAGCCTTAACAACCATTATTCCTCCCAAGGGGAGGGGGTGCGTCTTATAGTCTGAAAAATATGCTACTTTTTTAGAAAAGTTGAAAGCGATGTACTTTTTTATATTGAAGACTTCACCAACTCTAATACTTGCCTTCTCTTAGTTTACATACCAGGGTTAATGTTGACAAACTAGATGTCACCCAGTGTTTTTGATTATGATTTGCATTCTTAAAAATATGTTGTATGTTAAATTTAACATTTTGGGGGGCAGGTTTATATGACATAATAGTTGGATGGTATAACTATTAATGGACTAAAATTGCCTATACATATAATGGCACATTCTAAAAGAATAATTATATTTCATAAACAAACTTGAATATGGGCTATTTGTAGCCTCTGCATTCTTTGTAGTAGTCAAAATAGGGTTTTTTTAAATAGCTTTGGAAGGCACTGAATACAGTGATTATTGAAATATCAGGAAGGGCAGATAATTTTATCCTTTATCATAATTCTGATAGTAATTTTTTTGTTTCTAAAGTTTCTAAAGTTCATGTCTCATTTTGAGATAAGCAGTAGTGTTCTGACATTAATGCCATCAAACTTTTACTTTCAGTTTTAAAAATGATGTGTTCTGTTTAAATTGTTTGTAACTAATATATTTTATGTATTTGAGGACTTAAACATCTGAAGCTTTTTTCATGCAAACAAAAATATGCACAGGGTAACTTGATAAAGTTAATTCTTTCCCGAAGTCTTCATTCTCAGAATCCTGTTAGTAGCAGGTTACTACCAGGAAATGCTCAACATAATTCCACTTGGTTGTCTACTATGTTTCATTTGCATAGCATAGATTTATCATGTTAGACCATACATTCCTGGAAAGTATTTTCAGACACAGTCATATAAGTTAATTTAGTGCATTAATTTTCTTACTCTCTCCTTACAGCATTTTCAGTTAGCGTTGGTTGACTGTAATCCCTGCACTTTGTCCAATGCTGAAAGTAAGTATTAATAGCCATAGTTTTCTATATGTATTTAAATCACTTCATGTCAAGTAGTAGTAGTAGTAGTAGTAGTAGTAGTAGTAGTAGTAGTAATGATAGTGATAAATCCCGTGTAGTTTTTTTCTTGTAGAATTATTGAATTTAACTGTATTGGTTGTCATGGCTACTTGTACAAATGGAACATGTCGGATGAGTTATTGTGAACAGCCTGTGTCCAAAGTAGATATACCAGTGAACTGAGTTGTTGAATTAAAATTACCTGCACCAGTGAGCGAGATTGATTATTTATGTATTAATTATATTGTAGATGACTTGGAATTAAAAATGGGGTTTGCTGGTCTTTTAGGAAAAATGAGTTTACAAAGGTTCATATGTGATAACTCAGTGATTCCTGCTATGTAGTATTAAAATTATTGGTAATTATGAGAGCATACTTGGCCTTTTTATTATATTTTTATACATCATAAAATTTGAGGTGACATTTCTCAATTAATTCAAAAAGAATGTATGTGTGAAGCATGTTCCGATACAGTGGTTTTCTTCAAACAGTTATTTTCTGTTTCTGCATAGGTTTCCTACCAAAAGCAGATTAGGTTGATTATTATGTTTGTCAATAAGTATGTATTGTCATGTTTATGTAGTATACTTTAAAGTAGCCAATAAAAATTTTAAGAATATTCATTGGGTTCAAGCTGGCTTCCTTTAAAACTTTCTTATTTGAAAAAATAAACATTTTAACTAGATTATATTAAAATGAATCATTCTTTGTTAAAAAAACACTTTGTTGTTTATACTGTTACAGTTACTCCAATTATTCCCCTTTTGTTCTCCTCCACCCAGTTCTCCACCCCCCCGCCCCCCATCCCCACACTGTTGTCTGTGTCCATGGGCCATACATGTATGTTCCTTGACTAATCCCTTCTTCTTTCAACCAGTTGAAAATGAATCATTGTTGATGAAAATTTAAGCTGAATCAAAGGATTCTAGGTTTAAGAAAATCAGTATTTTTCTGTGACTTCATTTTTTAATCATATGGAAAGATACTAAGTAAAAAGTAATATCGGTGTTAAAAATGCCTAAGAAGGATTAAATCATCTAAATGGTCTCATACTTCTCCAGAGACAATTTCTTGAGAAAACATGAAGATTTCTTTAAATTGAACTCAGGATTTTGTACTGAGTGTATTTGCAGATGCAAAGATGCGAAAATAAAAAAAATGCAGCAATATTTCAGTTTCTAAGATGAGGTTAGATTAAAAAAATTTAACTCATAGAAATATTAATTTATAAGTATATTCATGTTATATAAATCATCTAGTTTATGGGAATAAAAAAATAGCTGATTTTCATTTTTTTAATATCTAGTGCCTTAAAGCCAAGTGTCATGACTACTTGTCATTTTAAATAATTTCTGAGGGTTGTTTCATAAATGTGAGACTAAATATATTGGTAAATCCTCATTTTACTGTATTCTGTTGCGGTTAAAATTCACTTGTAGCTCACTACGTCTGATTGGAAAACACCTATGTAGAGTGACTACCACAGGACAGAAAACTTTTCCTGTCCAATTTGAAGAGGACAGTTTGAACTAACATCTTCAAGTTTACTATGCCTAAGGAAAATAGGAAGGAGGGTGACTAATGTCCTATTTTGCCCAGGTCTGGGGTTTTTCCCTGGGTTCAGGACTTTGAGTACTAAAAGGTTGGCCACTCTAATGGAAGGGTGTGTGCTTTATTTAGAGATATTAAGCCATTATAGTTAAGTTGATTTGGGTAGTTTATTTGATAGTGGCTGATGGCTTACAGAGCAATATGGACTACCTGCCTTGAGCCAGACATTATTACTGTTTCAACACCAGGCTCTTTGTCTTTGTAACACTTAATTCTCTTAGAAATTTTTATGTCATCATCTGTTGTCTTTGACAACAGACTTTGACTGTTCTTTCAAACCTTTATGTTACCTCAGAAGATACAAAGCTCAGAAGATAATAGAAAGTAAAGTGAGCTTTTAAAAAAGTTTATATGAGAGATTTGTATTTTATGGCACAATTCATTTACGCAATTGAAAAAATAAGTAGATACACTGGCTTTTAGAACTGCTTAAGAGGGATTAATTACAGGTAGTATTTTGAAAAGTGAAGTCATGATGATGTGAGGGCTTTCGTTACATGATTGCCCCTTGGGATAAAATTGTTTCTTTGAGATTTTTAAAAATTCTGTTAATTCTAAAAATAATATGTTAATTTCTGAATAAAGCTTAATCTCAGAACCTTTTATGTCAATATTTGTTAAAAATTCCTACCACTAACTGAGACTTGCCAAGTGGAGTTTTTTCATAGGTGTATGGTTATATTCCACTTTGAAGAAGACTTTTAAGAATTTAAATATATGGTGGTTTCACGCTACAAAAGATGACATTGGATTTAGTAACTCATGGGATAGAGAAACCCTTGACATAAGGCATAAGAGTGAGATTGGTAGAAGTGTGGGATGGTAGTAGGGTGCCCACTGGCTACTGATCTTTTCTTTCTTTTTACAACACTTTATTAGAGGAGAAAGAAGATTGTGGGGAATGGGCATAGATATTTTATTTCTTCATCATTCCCTTAACCTGTAACCTAGTCTCCCTCCATTGATGTAGTGAGGTGAGATGTGGACTGGAACACAAGGAGAACTGTGCTCAAAAAAGCATGTGGGGAATAAGAAAAGCCTTCAACAGGTATAGGTGAAAGGGATGTTTATATATGTAGAACTTTTATTATTATTATGTGCTTTCACAAAATTGATTATCTTCTAAAGACATTTTTATTTTGCCTCATTTTGGTTAGTTGACGTGATATTTAATGATTATTTATGGAGTTATTTGGTACTTTTGATCCAAAAGTGGTATTGTGTGGTATTGTTTTTAAAGTTCATTATATATTTTTTTTGTTTTGATGTTCATGGGTTTTTTTAGATGAGCTGTTTCCAGGTGGTAGGTGGTCAAGGGAATAGGTATTGGCAGAACTGAATAAAAAGGCAGCTTTCCAGACCTTGCCCCAGGCTCACTGTATCATAGCCTTGGGGATGTCTATTTTTCTCAAGCCTTCTAGGTGAATCTTAAAAGTTGCAGGAATCAGTTTATGGTACACTCTTCAATATGAAATTGATGATAGCTCTGAACCTTGCTTGTAAAGATCCACATAAATATTCTGCATATAATTTTGAAAGGCTCCCAGGCTCCTTGAAATCCAGCTATGAAATTCAGATAGATAGAACATTAGAGAATGAGAATCAGTACTTTAAGTAGCTAGAATTTAGTTTTGATTACTGGTTCATTGTTGCTTTCATGGAATCATTCATACTCTGGTGATACAGTATCAGAAAGAGCTGAAAATAAAAGCTGACATGTTTTTATCTGCTTTTCAAGACATATTTGTTAGTCTTGGGTCTGTTTATTACTTTTGCTTTCTGAGTGGTTTGACTTTTTAAAAAGTCCTTAAAAATAATTCTGAAGAACTGATAGAGAAATGTAACAACTAATTTCCTCTGTGTTATTACCAGTGTCATCCTGGTCTATGATTGCTTTATAAAATGTGCAGATATGAAATATGGCATAAGAAAAATATTAGAAGTTTTTCCTGTTTTAATGTGTTTTTTACAAATAGTAACTTTATATTTTTCACCTAGAACTCAGTTTTTAAATACCATGTTTTGAAACATATAGATTAAAAAGTTTTCTGTTTGGCTACTTTAAACTTGTAATAAGTATACTCACTGAAACTAATACAAAATAATATTGAATATGAACTGTAATTGAAAAAAATTAAAAAAATATGCTCACTTGCTACAGATTTTAATCATTATATTGACAAAATTTGATAGCCAATAATGAATACATGTAGCTTCTTATGTTTATATATATTTGTTTGTATATTCTGTTTTATTAAAAAGAAAGGTTATGTTCCATTATTACTTAAATCTGTATAGTGTACACTGTGCTTGTTTTACATTTTATATTCTTGCTTATTTACCCCAAACATTTGTGTATTGATTGATTTCTATTTTCTATCATTTTTGCAGTTCAATTTCACATTGCCCACTTATATGAAACCCAGGTAAGTATTTAATTTACCTTACTTAAAACAAAAGTGATCACCCTTATCATTTTAAGTGATACCAGATAATTTAATGGAGTTCTGCGTATTATCTCTTACATAATTTTAAACTTAGTAAATGTGGTCAAGATTTTGCTTATTGAAGCAGTTATTACAGAGTACTTGCTTTGTACAAAGAAATTTCATTTAATGTGATTTGCATCTAAACTTAAATGTCTGCAGACTTAAATGGCTAAAATTAAGATTTCTCGTATTGTAAGGAAATGCCTAGTTTTCTTTTCAAAATGTGTATAGATGGTTGCTATAATTCATTGCTTTTAGTTTCGGTTTTTCTTAAGATTGAAATATCCCTTCTATGTGTCACCATTTGAAAGGCATATTAGAGTCATCTTTCTGATGTCATTATCACTACTTTTATGGTATTTAAAATACTTTTTCAGTTTAATCATAGACCATTGTTTTTATGTATGGCAGATTTCGCTTAGTGGTACAATGAAAGGTATAACACAGACATATACTGTAGGCAGTGGTATGGAAAATCAGGCATATAAATTGCTGTGAGACTAAGTATTAGGTAATCATAGCTTAATCAAAACATTTTATAACAGCCTTTCAGAGAAAAAATAGTTATATTTGTATATAATTTGTAAGGTCTGTTTTGTTTCAGAACCACCATGGGGCGCTTTAAAAAATTAACACCAGATTCCTGGACACCAGCAGAAAACACACACACACACACACACACACACAATCAAAATTGATGCACACTCATGTTTGGATACCCTACTACTCTATCCACCTTGAAGAGTTGCATGTGAAAATTACACACATGTTGTGGATCAGAGTCTATTCCTGCCGATGCTAATCCCAGCCTCCTGCCAACTGCTGATTTTTGCCAAATCAGCAAAGACCCCAGTACGAAAGCAGATACAGAAGTCAGCTTCCTCTCCAAAGTTCTTTTCCTTGAGTCTCAGCTCCTTTTCTTCCCATTACCTCAAGTACTCTCTACTACCTTCAAAAGGATGAATTCTGATTTTTTCTCCAGCTTTTTTAGTTCTTAGATTACTGGTCTGTCACTAGTTGTAGCAGTTTTCTCACTTTTATTTGTAATGAGTGGTGTTGCTGGAGGTGGAATTCTACTTTATTTGACCACTTTGAAATTTACATTCCATTATGTTTGGCTTTCATTGTTTCTGATGAGAAGTTGTCGGTGGTAATTTTTAATCTGTGAAGGTAATGTGGGGACAGGGCCCTCCCCCCATTGATTGATAAATTTTATTGCCCATTAAGATTAAACAAAACAGAACAAAATTTGTTCTAAGCAAAGTATATAATTATTAGATGACAGAAAGATGACATTCCAAGCATATCAAAGGATTGAAAAATCTCTACTTGGTGCTTATAACAAGGATGCTTATTTTCAATAAAAATGAAGAGAAGCAAAGGCTTACCTACATACTTCTAGAAAGTTCCTTTTATAGTTCATCTGATTCATACCAACAGACCTTATTTATGAATATGGAGTTTTACATAGTAAATTTAAGTAAAGTCATATGTGGTTAGTGGCCACTGCTAGGTAACCAGATAGTTTAAGGGAAATCTCTTTATATAGGAATAAGTCTTCCTGATAATCAGTATATTCAGAAAACAGAATACAGTATTTCAGAAATGCCTAGGCCCTCACAAGGATGAATGGTCCAAACATTCGCAGTTTCCACCAGAATTAAGAAATGCCTAGGCCCTAGTCCCACTTTAGCCTCACAGTGTAAAACAGTAAGACTGTAATTACAACTGAAAGGTGGTGGAATACCTTTTAAACTAGAGCAGTTAAGGAAGGCCTCTTTGAGTAGGAACTGTGTGGGCTGAGTCCTGAATGGAGAGAAGCCAGTGATATAATCAGCTGGGACTGTTGGTGTGTGTGTGTTTGCTGGGTCATTCTAGTAAAGAGGTTAACATGTAGATAACAGCTTTGTGGTATTGAGCTTATAATACAAAGGTCAGCAAAGGTAGGTTTATAGTTGCATTGTGACATTCTTTGAAGGTTAATAAAGCTATTGTAATAAACACAACCTCCATGTCTTTTTCCATATGAACAACTGTAAACCTACTTTTGTCTACCTCTGTTTGAAAAGACAAAAAGAAGGCCTTTTGTAGAGATGGAGATGTAGGGCTTAAAACTTTTTTGTTAAATTGAATCATGCATTTAGGTTTTGGTTATTTTACTTTTCAGCTTTATTAAAGTGTAATTGACAAATAAAATTTTAAAATACTTAGAGTGTACAACATGATGGTTTTAGTATATATTGTGAAAGAATTCCCTCCCCCTCATTGATATAATTAACATATCGATCACCCACATTTAACGCCCTGTCCCTTTTTGGATGTGAACATTTAAGTTCTATTCCCTTACCACATTTCAGTTATACAATACAGTGTTGTCAGCTATAGTCATTTCGTTAAACATCAAACCCTCATATCTTACTCATCTTATAACTCGAAAGATTATATCTTTTTATCAACTCTTTGTTGCCCCCATCCTCTCCTCTTGGCAGTTACTTTTCTGCTCTTTGTGTGTTTACCTGCCCCCACCCACCCCATTTAAAGAGTGTACATGTAAGTGACACCATGCCGTAATTTGTCTTTGTCTGGCTTATTTCACTTAGCATAATGCCCTCCAGGTTCATCTGTGTTGTCGCAAATGACAAAATTTCCTTCTTTCTTAAGGCTGAAGTACTTTTCCATTGTATTTTTGTATCACACGTCTTGATCTATCTTTTTACAGACATCTAGTTTTTTCCCACACATTGGGTACTATGAATAATGTTGCAGTGAACATGGGAGTATAGATAATCTCTTTGAGATAATAGTTTTGTTTCCTTTAGAAATATACCCAGAAGTAGGATTGCTGGATTATATGGTAGTTCTGTTTAGGTTGGGTAGTTTTAATGGAATATTATCTTACCCTCGCCTATTCTTAGTAGGTTTATAAAATTGGATTGTTACAGGCTTCTATGTACATCATTATGTACCAGCTCTAAATAAAGATACTCTTGTTTTTCTGTATAATGTTATATCTCCAAGTAAATACATTATGAAATATTGTTGGATATTTATATCAGTAATTTACCTTTCCCATATTATTAGCTAAAATGTCCAGAACCTTCTTTTTTCTTGATTTTTAAAAAGATTTTATTTATTTACTTTTAGAGAGAGAGAAACATGTGAGAGATACATCAATAGGTTGCCTCTCACATGCTCCCATCTGGGGACCTGCCTACAACCCAGGCATATGTCCTGACTGGGAATCAAACCAGCTACATTTTGATTTACAGGCCAATGCTCAATCCACCGAGCCATACCAGCCAGGGCTTTTTCTTGATTTTAATGAAATCACTCAAACAGTTCACCGTCTAAGTTCTTACTAGCCTTTAATGATTAAAGATACAGGATAGCTGAAAACATTACTTATTTTTTTCTTAAGATAATTTTTTAATTTTTCTATTGCTGTTGAGATACAATATTATATTAGTTTCAGGTATATGACCCAGTTATTACATTTTATATAATTTATTAAGTGATCACCCTAATAAATCTATTGTTGACTATATTCCCTGTGCTGTACTTCACATCCCAGTGATGGATCTGTAACTACCAATTTGTACTTCTTAGTCTTTTCACTTTTTTCACCCATCCCTCAACCTTCCTGCTATCTGGTAACTGTTGAAATTTTATTATTCAGTTTTTAATTTTTTTCCTTTTTCTTAAAGAATACCCTTTATCATTTCATGTAATACTGGTTTGGTGGCAGTGAACTCCTATAGCTTTTCTTGTCTGGTAAGCTCTTTATTTGTCCTTTGATTATGAGTGATAGCTTTGCTGAGTAGAGTAATCTCAGTTGTAGGTTCTTGCTTTTCATCACTTTAATATTTCTTGCCATTTCCTTCTGGACTGCAGTTTCTGTTGTGAAATCAGCTGACAGTTTTAAGAGAACTCCCTTGTAGGTAACTAACTGCTTTTCTCTTGCTGCTTTTAAGATTCTTCTTTGTCTTTAACCTTTTGCATTTTAATTATGATGTGTCTTGGTGTGTGCTTCTTCGGGTTGATCTTCTTTGGGACTCTGTACTTCCTGGATTTGTATGTGTATTTCCTTCACCAGGTTAGGGAAGTTTTCCATTATTTTTTTCATATAGGTTTTCAATTTCTTGCTTTCTCTTCTCCATGCACCCCTGTAATGCAAATGTTGGTATGTTTGAAGTTGTCTGAGAGGTTTCTTTTACTATCCTTATTTTTTTGGATTCTTTTTCTTTTTGCTGTTCTGAATGGGTGTTTTCTACTTTCTTGTATTCCAAATCTCTGATTTGATCTTCTGCTTCATCTACTCCACCATTGATTCTGTAATGTATTATTTCAGTTAATATATTCTTCATTTCTGAGTGGTTCTTTTTTATATTTTCTAGTTCTGTTTTCTCTCTCCTATCTCTTTGCTGAATTTTTTACCAAATTGATCTACTCTTCCCCTAAGTTCCTTGAGCATCCTTATAACTAGTGTTTTGAACTGTGCATCTAGTAGATTGCTTGTCTCCATTTCCTTTAGCTGTTTTTCTGGAGTTTTGATCTGTTCTTTCATTTGGGCCATGTTTCTTTATCTCCTCATTTTGGCAGCCTCCACATGTTTGTTTCTATGTATTAGGTAGAACTACTACATCTCCTGGACTTGGTAGAGTGGCCTAATGTAGTAGATGTCTTGTAGGGTCCAGTGGCATAACCTCTTTCACCACAGCTGGACACTCTAGGTTCACCAAAGTCCCCGCCCTCCCCCACCCAATCCATATGGGCTGTGTATACCATCCTATTGTATTTGGACCTTGATTTCTATTGATAAGTCAATTGGAGGGATTTATCCCGAGGCTGATTGTCTGTTGTAAGGACTGGCTGCAACCATTGTGGAGGATCAGCTCTGTAGGGGCCTACCCCACAGAGGATACTTAGCAGGGTTCTGGTATCTGCTGAGTCCTCCCCTTGAGTGTGTTCCTTGTGGAGCAGGTTGGGTGGTTCTTCAGTGTGGTCTGAAGCTGGGTGTGCTGGCTCTATGGTCTTCCAGGAGGTTCAGGCCATGGTCAGCTGCCATCTATCCCCTACCCAGGGCTACCTGGCATAAACTAGACAGCCGTCTGCAGATGGCTGCTACTTGTGCTGGTCTTGGAGGTGCCCAGGAGAGGCCACACTGTGACCCAAGGCTGGCTGCTGCTTGTGCCGGGCCTGAGACCACTTAGCAAGAGGTCTGCAGCATGCTGAGGTCAGATGCTTCTGGCTTGTTAGGTTTTAGGAAAGTCTGAAGCAGGAGCCAAGATAGGCCATTTTTATGGAAAAGCCACTGGGAATGGCTTGGTCTGGGACCCCAAGTTAGGTAGGGCAGGGTGTCAGGGAATCACCCAGGTGTGTCAGACTGTGTTGGCCATGTTGACCGAGACTCAGATATGGTGCCTACCTACTGGTTCTTTCTCATTGTAGCTTCTTTATATCCTTAGTTGTGGGACTTAGTGGCTCAGTGAGATTTTAGGTAGTTCTCAGTGGTGGTTGTTCTATAATTTAGTTGTGCTTTTTGATGTGGTTGTGGGAGGATTTGTGTACTGCATTTACCTATACCACCATCTTCACCAGAACCAAAACGTTTCTTATTTTTGGATAGTCCAAAATTAAAGAGCCAGAAAGAATACATAGTGAAGTATCCTCCTCCCTTCTTTTCCCTAGCTACCTACTCCTGAAAGCCACTGGTGTTATCTTTGTTTTTCATATCCTTCCAGAGACAGATCCATATGTGTGTTTACATATATTTGTTTTTCTTTATTTTATTGAAGAAATAGCCAATTATATGTTCTCTTGACCTTCCTCAAAATTTTTTTAACTTATTTTTGTATTTTGGAAAGGATTGCATATCCCTATAGGTATCCCTGTATTATATCTGTTTGAAAAGAATTACTGTAACTAACCTCCCTTGAACGGATAGTTACAAATATTGTTATTATGAATAACACTGTATGGGAATTACTAGTTTTTTAATAGTTCATTTTTATTATATTTTTTCCATTACCATTTATCCCTGCTAAAGAATTGTTAGCATTATTATTATTTTTTTTTTTTAGATTTTATTTATTTATTTTTAGAGAGGGAAGGGAGGGAGAAAGAGAGAGAGATAGAAACATCAATGTGTGGTTGCTGGGGGACATGGCCTGCAACCTAGGCATGTGCCCTGACTGGGAATCGAACCTGCGATGCCTGGTTCGCAGCCCGCGCTCAAGCCGCTGAGCTACACCAGCCAGGGCTTGTTAGCATTATTTTTAACATTGTCTTCTAACTATCCAGCAATAGTTTATTACCAAAACATTGTAGGCTGGTTTCATTTATGTATATTATACCCAAAATTTCTAAAGAAAGAAAAATAAATTCCACCTGATATTTAAAGATGCAGTATATCATGATTGTATAGGGTTTATTCCATAAATTCAAAGATGATTCAATAAGGAAATGTGTTCAACAAAACAAAAAGCAATGTAAAGGAAACTAACAATATGGTGAGAAAGGAAGAAAGTTTTTTAAAAAGTGATTAATGATGTGAAAAGGAGAGAAAAACAGTATGCTTAATAATAGGTCACAACCTTAGTATTCTGAAAAAAATTAACAAAAAAAAAACACAAGCTATCTTGGTCAAGGGGATAAAAGACGTAAAGCAGAGATACTCAAAAGAATATGACGTTGGAAATGGAACCAGTTAAAACTATCATCGGCGACTACTTAGCAGAATTCTGTGCAAATGAATTTGAAACTTAAATGAAATGGACTACTTTCCAGAGAAATACAGATTAGCAAAATTGACTTTTCCTAAAGTTAAAAAGATTATAAAATGATAAAATCATTATAAATTGATATTCCATTGTATATACGTACCACTTTTTTTTATCCACTCATCTATTGATGGGCATTTGGGTTGCTCTTATACCTTGTCTATTGTAAATAACGATGCCATGAACATGTGGGATGTATATATTTTTTTGAATTAGTCTTTTGGGTTCCTTCAGATATAAACCCAGAAGTGAAATCAGTGAGTCATAAGACCATTTCATTTTTAATTTTTTGAGGACCCTCCATGTTGTTTTCCATAGTGCCTGCACCAATCTGCATTCCTACCAACAGTGCAAGAGGGTTCTCTTTTCCCCACATCCTTGCTAACACTCATTGTTTGTTAATGATAGCCATCCTGACAGGTGTGAGGTAATACCTCGTTCTGGTTTAAATTTGCATTTCTCTGATAATTAGTGGCATTGAGCATCTTTTCATATGGCTATTGGCTATCTGTTCTTTTTAATTTTTTTAGGCTGTTGAACATCTGTTGTATTGTTTTTAAAGATTTTATTTATTTATATTTTAGAGAGGGGAAGGGAGGGAGAAAGAAAAGGAGAGAAACATCAATGTATGGTTGCCTCTCGCACCCTCCCCCCCCCCCCCACCTCCCCACTGGGTACCTGGCCTGCAACCCAGGCATATGCCCTAGACTGGGAATCGAACCAGCGACCCTTTAGTTCACAGGCTGGTGCTCAATCCACTGAGTCTCATCAGTCAGGAAACATCTGTTATATTCATGCATAGTACAGTGGTAAACCAGATTTGGGTAGAGTTTAACTGTAGAATTTGGTATTCACTCTCTTACTCTTTTACTCTCTCCTTCCTGGGATTTGTCACCTCCCATGTAGCTCTGTGATAGCTTCTCTCCCTCCCTTCCCACTCTCTAAAAATAAATAAATTAGTTAAACCTTAAATAATAAACTTGAATTTTCTGATTTTTTTAGGGATGTATACTTCACATGTTTTTGACCTTTTATGTGGTCTTAGTCCATTGCCTATTTTTCTGCTTATGTATTTCAAGTCAGAACTATAGTCTTCCTTATGATTTGTGCTGTTTTGGCCATATCATATAAGTTCTTCGTCATTTCCAGGAAATATTTTACTACATTTTCTTCTCTTAGCTTTATACTTTTACCTATCATACTTAAGTCCACAATGCAGTTGCCATCTTTTTGTATATGGTGTAAGGTAGAAATCCAACTTCATTTCTCAGTATTTAACCAGTTTTTCAAGTGTTTTTTTTCTTACTAGCTTTTATAAGTATGTTTTAGTATTTTTTGAGGAAATTCCACATAGCAGTCTTCCTAAAATATAAATCTGATCATGTTACTTAAATTCATTTCAGTGGTATTCCATTGTCTTAAGATAGAGTTTGTAGTCTTTTTTTTTTTTAAGATTTTCTTTTTTAATTTAGAGAGAGGAAGGGAGGGAGAAAGAGAGAAACAAACATTAAGTGCCTCTTGTATGCCTGCAATTGGGGACCTGGCCTACAATCCAGGCATGTGTCCTGACTGGTAACTGAACTGGAGACCTTTGGGTTTGCAGGATGATACCCAACCCACTAAGGTACCCCAGTCAGGGTCAGTCTCTTGTCTTTAACATGGTTTAGGAAGGTCTCTGTGAAGTCGTCTCTGCTTCTCTGCATTTGCTGCCCAACCTGTTGGTTCTCTAAACTTAACACATGTTCCTTCTTCCTCTAGGAAATAGCATACTGTTATTGTACATAATACAGTATGTACAATATGTTTACTTGCTTTTCTCTTTGTATTCTTCACTACACTGTGGTCCCAGCAGTTCCTATTGTGTACTAGGTGTTCAATAAATATTTATCATTTGAAAGAATTTAGTTGAATAACTTGGTCCTTATCCTTCATTAACTGTCTAATTGACTTTTTCAAACCAGATTAATGTTTAGAGGGAACTAATTCAGCTGATGAATAAAACTTTATGTAATAACTACTGTTAATCTTAATAGATAGTTCTTCAAATCTTCCTCATGTTGACTTAATATATTTATGTAGCTCCTTAATTGTTTCTGTAGCTTTTTACTTATTTAATTTGATTTTTACAGCAATTCTAGATAGAAGATCTGGCATTATTACCTCTGTTTTAGGGATGTTAAATTATAGTTTAAGTGATTTGCCCGAGGCTCAGACAGCTAGTTTTGTATTTGAACATATGTATTTTGGAGAAAGATTTGTTTGCTTAGGCAGCTGTGCACTATTAGTGGTATGAAAAAAGCCACTTCTCAATCCATTGTTTTGCTGGGTATGTTTTAAAGGTAATATTTATGAGGTTTTCTTTGTTGGCTTTTCCTCCCTGCCCCCACCCCTGCCTTTTTTTGAGTTATCTTAAGTTTTACAACTAGCAGTAATGGTTTTCAGTCATATCAGTACTTTTGGGGAGAGAACTGTGGGTAGATGGTTTCATTTGGAAATTTGCCTATGGAACCTTAAATAAACAAACATTGTGTAATACATTACAAACTAACTATGGGAAATTTGGTGTCTTAAAAATCATGTATTATGAAGTTTTTCATAGGAATTTTTTAATATGCCTGAAACTGTATCTTTTAAACTTAGATTTTAACTGCTTTTGTACTTAGAATGTGTAAAGTACTTTGGCATGTGCTCTATTGTTTGTATTGAATTGCTTGGGAACTTGTATTTCTAGGCAGGCAGATTATGCACTTGGAGGTAGAATACTTCCCTAGCTTTATTAATGTTACTAAATAAAGTTGAAATCATTTATGTTATTAACTAGGTTGAGATGACTTCTGAGATGGTTTTCTTTTTAACTGTTGAGATTTGGGAAATTCTTAATAGGTCATATTTTAGTGCTACTTCATATTGAATGTTTTACAGGTATTATTTACTCTGAAGCATGGCCTATTAACCACAACTGTCTAGTGGTGAAGGAACATTCAGTAGTGGAATTAGTACTTTTTCTTTCAGTTGGTTTAAAAAATATGCTTCAAGTATCAGTATTGTGTAAATCTTAATATATGAACTGGTTCTTTAAATATATTAATTTTATTTTCCTTTAAATCTTTTTCTTCTGTGTTCTATAGAGGAAGTATCATTCTGCAAAGGAAGCTTATGAACAACTTTTGCAGACAGAAAACCTGTCTGCACAAGTAAAAGCAACTGTCTTGCAACAGCTAGGTATGTATTAGTAAACATTTAGTGTAATATAAGTACTTCTCTTTTGTTTCTTACATATCAGGAATGGTAAATATGTAGCTCATGTATTCTATTACTTTTCCATCCTTTTCCCAGAGTTGATAGAATTAGTCTGAACCCAACATATTTTTGCCCTTTGCCAAGCATTGTTTATTTCACAGTCCATCTCATTACAATTTGTTAGTATAGTTATTTCATTTAAATTTTCAAACTTATTCTCTAATACTTAACCCATGGGTGAGAGGGATTGAATACTTTATTCTAGATATGCTAGCACTCTGTGAAATTCAGTGATTTGCTTAAAGTCAGTGGCTGGTGAGCTTGCTTTCATAGTTCTATCAGTAATATTAAATTAAACTTTTTATATAAAAATTATGGAATATCTAATGCTATAATTTCTGTACACATGCAGTTCTATTCCAATGTCAAAAATGAAGGAATGTAACTATTTGGATGTAGTGTTTAACTATTACCAAGGAGATGTAATGGAGTTCTCCAACATTTAATTGAGTCATGTTTCTTGTCTTATATTTGGTATTTGTATATTGTTCGTTTTTTTTTAAGCTTTGTTTACTTGTTTTTGGTCTCACAAATAAAATTTATATCCAACATAGTAATAAAATGTTTTCATAATATAACTATTTTTAAAGTAATTTTAAAATCATTTAAGCTGAGATTTTATTATCTTCATGATATTAGTATGTGTGGTATGATTAATTATACAAAGTAAACACATTGCCTTTATGTAAAGTTTTTTTTTCCCAATTTTATTTTAATGATTATTCAAGTACAGTTTTCTCCCCTTTACTCCCAATCTAGTCCACCCCCCCCAACTTCCCGTAAAGTTTTTGTTTTTAATTTAATCTGTGGTTAGAATTTTACTTGAGTTATCCATACTTTTAAAAAATTTAAAAGTACTTAAGTATTTGTTTTTAATGATTTATATATAATATTTGAGTAATGTGAATTTGTATCTTTAAATATAAACAAGTTTACCGATACAACAAAAAAGGTTTTATGTTCTTAAGTACAAAGTGATGCCTTTAGAATTAAACAGCTTACTCATTCAGCTAATATTAAATATTTGATACAAATTGCTTTTTTTATGCACACCATTTATCATTAACGTTTTATGCATTTTAGCTGCTGTGAATAAAGCATCAACAGCAAAAATATATACCTTTTAAATTTGAGAAACTGATTGAAATAGTTTTGGTTTCAGTTATGTCTGAATTACCTTTCCTCTTTGGCGTTGGCTTACCATATTTTAGAGTGTATAAGTAAACTTTCCATGGTTCTAAAAGGAAAATAATACTTCCACTAATTGAGTCTGATTTATGCCTGAACATCAATCTTTTCTAGTTGCTTGTTCCTGTTGCTTAAGTAGCCCCTCTTAGAGCCTGTTACTCTAGGTTCTGTTCTGAATAGTTGCAGGAGAGATAAGGGAGGAACAAATGAATAATGATATGATTGACTTATATTTCCATAAAACACAATAGCTCAATCCTCTTAAAATACCTTTTATAGCATAGCAACTACAATAAATGTCAGGAAGTAAGGGTCCTTATTTGTTATATATACCACAGTCTATAAATAAAGAAGCAGAATTGATATTATGTACTTAAATTGATCTACAACTGAAATAGGATTCCCCAGCAAATTAAACCACATTATGTTGTGTGTCTTGAAGGTTCAGAATACAGTATTTCATGATCCAATCCTGTGATTGCTTATGCCACCATTTATTTATTTATTTATTTATTTATTTATTTATTTATAATTGTTTTGGAAGTATACAACATGGTGTTTTAATACACCTATACATAGTGAAATGATTACTGCAGTCAAGCTAATCAACACATCCATCTTTTCACATAGTTACCATTTGTTTTTGTGTGTGGTGGGAGCATCTGAAATCTCTTAACAACTTTTGAGTATACATAATACTATTATTAACTCTGTCATTCTACTATACAGTAGCTTCTCTAGCCTTACTCATCCTAAATAACTACAACTCTGTAATCTTTCGCCAACATCTCCCCATTTTCCCACCTCCCTCTTACTGGTAATCACCATTCCGTTCTCAGCTTCTGTATGTTTGACTTAACAGTCCACATATAAGTGAGAATATGCACTATCTAAATTTATTTATTAAATGTTTGTTGTACCCATTTTGTTTTACTTTTATTTGCACCACATGAATATACTTACAGCCTTTTGTATTTTCTATTTGTCAAATACCTTACAGCTTGTACTTTATGTAAGTTGTGAATATATGTGGCCTACATCAGTAACATAGGGTATGTGTGTATTTTATTCTGGTCTATTATTGATTATATAATCTTATATTTATTTCTTATATTTACACTGTCTTGGAGATTCTTAAAATGAACATACATTTTTATGTGCAATGGTGATATAAATTTAACATCTTTATGTTTTTTGTTTCATAAGTTGGAATTTCTTGAGATACTAAAATTAGGAACTATAGTTTATAAGTGTTAAGTAAATGCTTAAAATTGTTTTAATTTCTCTGGAGTAAAAGTTCTTCATAGCTTTGATTGTACCTTCCTGTGAGAAATAGGCTTTCATATGATCAGAATTGGTAATTCATAATTTTGAGAGTGTACATAAAGCTAAATGAATTAATTGACTGAAAAGAGTACTTCTATTTTCTGTTTGGTATTCTTAACAATAGAAAAACAATTAAATCATTTAGTTAAATATTTTTAAATCATTTACTGTAGGTTGGATGCATCACACTATAGATCTCCTGGCAGATAAAGCCACCAAGGAAAACTATGCTATTCAGTATCTCCAAAAGTCCTTGGAAGCAGATCCTAATTCTGGCCAGTCCTGGTATTTCCTTGGAAGGTGAGACTTATCAGACACTTAAGTTTCGCTTTTGTTTATTCCAGCTAAGAGATTTGAATTATGATCTAAAGTGTTAGTTTATATTTATAACCTGATCATTGTATTTTTCCCTTTAAATATATTATAACAAAGATTTGTGAAAGTCAAAAAATAAAAGAAAGCTTCTGAATCAGGCAGATTTCTCATACCATAATCTAGTCTACCGGAACATTTCTTATTTTGCTTATTGGATTTTCATTTGACTTGAATTGTTGCTGTTTTTTTAAAAGTCTTATCAGATTGTAATTCTTTATTCGAGTACTTAAATGCTTTTCCTTATGATTTTTACTATTTTCTTTATATGTCAATTTAGCAGAACAGAGAACTCATTCTGCCTGTGACTACCAGTAGCCAATGGAACCTTGCTATTTATAATTTTGAGTAATGATATATACTTTAGAATGGACATATTTGATTAATAGATCTAATCACAGTTCTACTAGAAATCTTTCAGTGGGAAAGTAGATGCATTATTGAATACATTACTGGATTTGTGGGAAAGGAACAGTATCATATAATGAAAATAGTTTTCTGAAAGTCTATAAACTTTCCTCTGTACTTTGAATGTCTGAATTGTGCTTATTGATTCTCTGAAATATACCTTATTTGTGGGTATGTGATAGATTATATTTTGGACCGTCATCAGATTGTATTTGGTTTCTAATTGGTTTTAGCTTTTATGGAATGGTGGAAAGATCCATTTAGTTAGGAGCTGAGAGACAGGGATTCAAGCCTTGGCTAGGCTACTATTTGTGGAGTCATGAAGGTACAGTTATCCTTCTTGAGGCTTTAATTGTCTTTAACCTATTATATGAGAGGATTATATTAGATCAGTGGTTCTCAGTGGGGGGCTGTTTTGCCCCATAGGGGACATTTCATTATGTCTCGAGACATTTTGGTCATCACAACTATGGGCAATGCTATTGTCATCTAGTTGAGACAGCCCTGTACAATAGGGACTAGATCCTAGGTTCACCAAGTACTTTAAGTACTTTTTTAATTATACAGAGCTGTGTCAGGGGGGCCTAGTTAAGTTTCATTGGAAAAAACTAACAAAACCTCTTGGCAGTTGGACTGGAGCAGTGTGTTTGGGCACACTGGCTTTCTACTTTCACTTTGTAGGAATGGAATGTAAAAACATTGGTTTCGGTAATTACTGCTTATTCCAGTGGTTAGACAGATTTGTCTGTAAGTCTGGGATTTATCTTTGATTTAATAACAACAAACAGAGCATGTTTTCTATTATCTGTTAAGCATTTCCTTTCTTTATGGTGTCTGTCCTGTTTGACATTGTTAATGGCTGTTTTTCCTGTATTCTCCTCTTGTAAAACAGTTTGCAGATGCTGTCTGACACTTCTTTGTCTCAGTCACTAACATTTCTTGTATTGCCCAATCCACAAGATTAGTGATTCCTTAGGCGTATTTTTACTTCTCCCTTAATAGGTGTTCTATGTTCTTATACCTTCTGTTTCACATGGTTAAATTCCAAATCTAGATTTCTGTACTCCAAGGTATTGAATTCCAGAACTACATGTCCTATTCTTTACTCATTTTAATGTCCTCACCTCATGTAAAAATCAGCATATTTCAAACCTCATTTATTATATTCTTCTATAATCCAGCTTCTCCTTTTATTTTTCCCAATGATACTCACTTTTCCCCCTTCCCTTTAATCAGGCTTGAACACTGTATTATAACCTGTCCTATAGATGTTAAAGCATGCTGCATTAATGAACACTATTAAAATACTAAAGGTTATATCACTGCAATACTTACAGTACAGATTTGAGAAAACAAACACTCCCCATTCTGCTTATATAACTTGATCTCTTGTTTTCTGTATAGTAAGAGGCTTTAATTTTATAGAGCTAAAAACTAAGAAAAACCTTCTGTGTTGGTAAGACTTGCTGAATCAGATTTCTGTTCTCCTTTTCTAAATAATAACAATGAAAGCAGTAATTCCTTAATTTGTAAAAAATACAAACATAAGACACAGTTACAACTCTACTCCCACCCCCTATGAATATCTAAGCAATCCGTCGTTGGTTTATTGTTTCTCCCATCTTTTTCTTTTGTGCCATTTTCATCACTTTAACCCCAATTTTGGCCTGTTCCAAACCAGTGAGTATAGCCACTGTTTTTACTGTCCACAGTTTATTTTCCTTTTAGTTTATTGTTAGCAGATTAATATCTCTGTAAAGTTCTTTTCATTGCAACATTCCCCTTGGTAGAACAAATGTCAGGGTATTCTTAGGTTGTATTTAAAACTCCCTACTCTTTGTATCTGTGTTATCTTATATGCATTAGGTTTTGTGCATACTGTTCAGACAACCTTTTGAAATGCCTTCTCTTGTCTTCTCTGCCTGAATCAGTGGTTCTTAGTTAGATCTTTGGATTACATTAATCAGTAACATTCCAAAGAATAATTATGAGAATTAAAATGTGATGGAAGAAGACTGAAATTGGGATGGTCAACATACAATACACTATAAAATGATGTATTATAGAATTGTATACCCGAAACCTATATAATTTTATTAACCAATGTCACTCCAGTAAATTCAATTAAAAAAGTAAAAACATGGTATTTGGGCAAGTAAAAACATTTTTTTTAATTTATTTTTATTTTTTGCTGTGTACTCAGCCAATAGTATTTCAAAATAACTAAATTATAGTTACACATATTAATGAGCTTAATGGAAAACATACATATGTATGTATATATGTGTTGTTTTTCCATTTTGTTTGCTTGCTTGCCCAAATTGCTATATACTGTCTAGCAACTAGAAATCACTGATCTAAACAACATGCATGTACACATATTCAAATTCCTTACTCTTACTGTTCCCTTTCTTTCCTTTCCTAAATCCTGTAGTGTGTATTACGGTATTTCTACCCTAAATTTCTCAAACCAATTATTATCTGTGCTAACCATTTAATATGGCATCATGACATTTATAATGTGTCTTTAATTCTCAACTAAATTGTAATCTCTTTGAAGACAGGGACTGGGTTTTTTTGTTTTTTTCCTTAGTGCCAAGCAATAAGAACATAATTTCTGTATTTATAATTTCAGCTGCTATTCTGTGTATCCATCAGATACCACCTGCATTTAAAAAAATGAAAGGTCCTTGAAACTTTAACCATACCTTGCTATTCTTAATGTTTGTAAGAGTTAGCTTGATATTAACTATGTCTTATGTTTGTATTTTTTACAAATTAAAAAATTATTGCCCTCGTTGTTACTATTAACCTGATAAGAACAGATACTGCACTTGATCTTAGCCAAAAGGCCAAGAAGCAATTTATTATTATTATTTAGGAAAGGAGAATGGAAATCTGATTCAATTAAAATACTTTAGCACCTATGGGATAGACTATAATATAGTTTACTGAAGGGTTTAATTAGTGTACATTGTAATTATCCTTATACACGATAACAAATATTTTAGCTTATTAGGTTTTGTCATTTGCATTGACATATAGTCAATCCTTATAGCAAATTAATCAATCTGTATTAATGGAAGTTGCTTGATTTCCCCCCCCCCTTTCCTCTTAGGTGCTATTCAAGTATTGGGAAAGTTCAGGATGCCTTTATATCTTACAGGCAGTCCATTGATAAATCAGAAGCAAGTGCAGATACATGGTGTTCAATAGGGTAAGACTTTGTATTACAATAATTGTAACTGCTACACAAAGACAGTTGCATCACATATAATGTACATTACAGTTTTTATCATGTTGTGAAGCCAAGCAGTTCTTCTTTGTTGACTTCTTTTATAATTTCTCTTTCCAGTGTGCTATATCAGCAGCAAAATCAGCCTATGGATGCTTTACAGGCCTATATTTGTGCTGTACAATTGGACCATGGCCATGCTGCAGCCTGGATGGACCTAGGCACACTCTATGAATCCTGCAACCAGCCTCAGGATGCCATTAAATGCTACTTAAATGCAACCAGAAGCAAAAGTTGTAGTAATACCTCTGCACTTGCAGCACGAATTAAGTATTTACAGGTAAAATTTTTAAATAGCAGTTTTTTAAAGGCATGTTTCCCTATGACACTCAGGCAGGAGGAGGGTGGTTGGAAAGTTTGTCTAGTTGTGTTGATGTCTATAATTTGTTTCCATATTTTGTAAACATACCATAGCTTGTAATATTATTTTACTTTTCATTTGAAGTAAGATATGCAGTATTTTAAAAGATGCTCTTTTGCACATTTACTCTGTTGGTACATATTAATTTACGTGATTTTTTTTCTATGTACTGTCTACATTTTTAAGTTGTCATAGCATTTTAGAGAAAAGAACACAAACACTGTCTTTCACTCTTGCTTGGAGTTTCATGAGAAGACAGCTATAAGAACTCTATAAACAGATCTCAGCTTTGTTTTAATTTTCACAAAGGTTTATATTTCGGTTACCCTCTTTATACTTAGTATCTTTCTGAAACCCCAAATTAAGAATCTATTTTCTTATAAAAAAATTAGTTGTAGCATTTAGGAAGATTTAGTGGACTTGCTCTTACTCAAGTAGGCTTGTGTTAAATTTGCTTTTTACATAATTTTTCCTAGGCTCAGTTGTGTAACCTTCCACAAGGTAGTCTACAGAATAAAACTAAATTACTTCCTAGTATTGAGGAGGCATGGAGCCTACCAATCCCCGCAGAGCTTACCTCCAGGCAGGGTGCCATGAACACAGCACAGCAGGTGAGAAGTTGGGTTATGTTCTGCAGGTGCCCAGCTTTAAGGGTTCTTTTCAATCTGTAGTGGTCAAGTATATTTTACTAAGCACAGGAGGCTTTTATTAATAAAAGCCCTTTTACTTTAAAGGTAATCTAGATCAAAGTAAAACTCCCTCTGATATGGGAAGAAATTTTGGGGTGCCAGTTTAGAACCTTTGTGCATTTTCATGATTTCGAAGGAGATTTCTTAAAATAATGCTGCAGTGATTTAATTTTTAATGCAAGTTTTTCAAAGGAAGGTACACATTCCTCCATTGATGATTCATTTGATTTTGATTTTCAATAATTGCAATCAGCGATGTCCACATAACTTTGAAAAGTATGCAGCTTGTAAAGTTTTATAATTTGAAGGAATGAATTAAGAATATATAGAACCCTATTTTTGTCTTCCTTCTGTGATTCTTAGGCATGTAAACCTCATCATCCAAATACAGAACCTGTATTAGGCCTCAGTCAAACACCAATTTCACAGCAATCCTTGCCACTACACATGATTCCTTCTAGCCAAGTAGATGACCTGTCCAGTCCTGCCAAGAGGAAAAGAACATCTAGTCCAACAAAGGTATATATTTTAGAGAAATAGAAAATCCTGTCAAAAAAAAAAGAAACTCTCAACTGCCCTGAATTTGTGCAGTTTGAACATCTCCTGTCCTTTGTTTTAAATCTGTGGACATCAAAGAGTGAAAGGTTTGAGTTTTTCCATTCCAAATTCTTACTATCATATTAAATATAGGAAGTAGGGATAAATTTGCATTTATAAAATCATTTTATTCATCTCCCTGCAGTTAAGA
Organism: Tonatia bakeri; assembly: GCA_004024845.1. Classification (NCBI taxonomy): domain Eukaryota; kingdom Metazoa; phylum Chordata; class Mammalia; order Chiroptera; family Phyllostomidae; genus Tonatia; species Tonatia bakeri. The sequence goes on from PVIA01001877.1 coordinate 160,008, forward strand.
TTGCAGCACACTTTTCATTATCACTTTCTACTGACATTGGAATAAATTTCATGTTGGATCTAGTAGACAGTGTGATATTTAGGATAGCCATTTGGGCCATAGTTTAGGGGTGGGCCTTTTTGGGGTGGCTTATTAAAGATTCAATATTTTTAAGATTTGTGATTTTTCCAAATTTATTATGTATGTAAAGTTACTTTGAAAAAGTTAATGTCATAATATCTTTTATATGTAAGTATTCCAGTCATAGTTATTTGGCCTCGATTAGTCATTATTGTTATCACCATAGATTTTACCGAATATTTTAAAATTTTTTTATTAATTTTCCTCAGAATACTTCTGATAATTGGAGTAGTGGCCATACAGTGTCACATCCTCCAGTACAGCAACAAACTCATTCATGGTGTTTGACACCACAGAAATTACAGGTATGTGAGATATGTTTTTGACAAATTGTTTTTTCTATTAAAAAAGAGTAGAGGTAGTAATCTTAAAGTTTTTAAAGTATTCTTAAAAATGAATAGTAGTAGACTCAATTAATATGCACATGAGTAAAATGAACTCTCATTTACCAGATTAATAGAGATAATTCTTGTTTTCATTTATTTTTAAATGGTGTATTCAAATGGTTCAAACTGCTTCAGTAGAAATATATGGTATATAAAGTAAATTCTTTTTCCAACCTGACCCTAATTGTTCAATTACCCTCCTAACAGACAGCCAGTGTTCATGGTTTCTTACCAGACAGATGTTGTGGATGTACAAGAAAATAATATATCTCCCTTCTTACATACATTGTTGTTACTCTTTTTTGCATAAATGGTAGAATGCTATACTGTTAATAATCTCTTTTATAGACCTTTTCATGCATGTCACTATATAAAGGGCTTCCTTATTCTTTTATGGAACAGCGTATTTCCTTATGCAGATGTTATACCCTGATTTAAGTAGATCACAGTCAGGTCTGATCTTCTTCAGACTTTTCCTATTCCAAACAGTGCTGCTTTGAGTGTACTTGTCATAATGCATTTTTAAACTTTAAAAGCTTTCTGTGTGAATACTGAAAAATGCTGTGTTAAAGAGTAAAAGTTTGTGCCCATTTATCTCAGTAAACCTTGAAATGAATGTTTATTTTTTATCACTTTTTCAAAATTGAGATAAAATTGGTATACAAACAGTATTTGTCTCAGGTGTTACGACCATGTAATTCAATAAGTGTATGCAGTACAAAGTGATCACTACCAAAAGTCTCGTTAGCATCTTCACCACTGACCCTCTTTATCTACTTTGACCTGCTAACCCCCTTGCCCTCTGGTAACCACTAATCAATCTATTCTTTATGTCTGTGAGGTTCTTTTTTGTTTGAATGTTTATTTCTTTCTTAACTTTCTCAAACTTCTTAAAAGACTTCATCTTGGGGTTGATTACTATTGGTCAGAAATTAGTGTCTTTGACTAGAAAGTGATTTGGAATTTATCTAGTTGTTTCAGGGAAAGGTTGCTTAGAATAATGAGTTTGAGCTAGTTTCTTGATAAGTCTTTGACTATATTCTTTTTTTTCTTCTTCTTCTTCTAGCACTTGGAACAGCTCCGTGCAAATAGAAATAATTTAAATCCAGCACAGAAACTGATGCTGGAACAGCTGGAAAGTCAGTTTGTCTTAATGCAGCAACACCAAGTGTGTATAGCATTCCCCCCCCTAAAATTCGGTAGCATTTGGAGTGTTTTTATTGACTGAAACATCATTTTTAGAGCATGTTCATGCCCACTTCTACTTTCTCCTAGTATTTATGTAATTGAGTAATCTGTCCTCCTTGTAATATTAATAGTAGGCAGATTTTTAGGAAAAAACAGCTATAAATTTAATTTTGAACACAAGACTTTGCATTTTATTATTCATTTAAATGCTATTTTGTATGTATTCTATGGGTTTTTCACATTATTTAATACTTAATAGGCTATCTGTGCTAAATTGAGGTGGGTTTTCCTTAGTTTTTTTTTGTTCGTTTTAAGATTTTATTTAAGGGAGGGAGAGAGAGAGAGAGAGAAACATCAATGTGCGGTTGCTGGGGGCCGTGGCCTGCAACCCAGGCATGTGCCCTGGCTGGGAATTGAACCTGCGATGCTTTGGTTTGCAGCCCATGCTCAATCCACTGAGCTACGCTAGCCAGGGCCAGCTTTCTTTAGTTTTTGTTCAATTTGAAAGGTCTGGCGTGTAAATCTAAGAGAATGAGATTTTAAGATACCCTATTTTGTGATTGGGAAAAAGATATGAATTCCAGAGTTGTTTTCTATAATATTCAGCTGCTTTCTTTTGTCATCACTAAAGGGATGTTTATTAAAAATGAGGCCAATTTCTGCTTTTCTAAGGAAGTTAATCTAAATAGGAACAAACATAATAATTTCTTGTTTTTAAGGTGTATTTCCACCTAGAAAAATTAAATGTTGGGTAAAATCAGAGACCACCTGGTTATACATATACCTTCATAATATGATTCTTTCCCCCATGGGCCACACAAGCAGCATGTTTTTGTTTTTGTTTTTGTGTTTGTTTTTTGTTTTCCAACAGATGAGACAGACAGGAGTTGCACAGATACGATCTACTGGAATTCCTAATGGGCCAACAGCTGACTCATCACTGCCTACAAACTCAGTCTCTGGTCAGCAGACACAGCTTGCTCTGACTAGAGTGCCTAGCGTCTCTCAGCCTGGAGTCCGCCCTGCCTGCCCTGGGCAGCCTTTGGCCAATGGACCCTTTTCTGCAGGCTATGTTCCCTGTAGCACATCAAGAACGCTGGAAAGTACAGACACTATTTTGATAGGCAATAATCACATAACAGGAAGTGGAAGTAATGGAAATGTGCCTTACCCGCAGCGAAACGCACTCACTCTACCTCATAACCGCACAAACCTGACCAGCAGCGCAGAGGAGCCGTGGAAAAACCAACTATCTAACTCCACTCAGGTAATATGACTAGCTGCCTTATTGGCTTCTCATATAATATTTGTGTTTATTTGGTTTTATGCATTTTGAAAGGAGAAATAAAAGTTTGAAGAACTGGTTTTATAGGCATGTTTTAGTACCACAGTGCTATTACTACATTGTGACTCAGTATATTTGTACAGATTGTGTGTTCTTTTCCATTATAAAATTCACATACACGCAGATAATAATGGAAAGTTTGAAAGGAAAAAAATCATAAAATACCCCAAAACCCACTGCTAATTTTTAGTGGCATTATAAGCATTTATGTAATGTTATTTAGTTCATTTCTGCATGTGTTTGCCCTACTTATGATCAGGTGCTATGCTAGGTGGTAGGTATTCATTCTGGTAGGAGAAAAAGACCATTAATGAAGCAGTTACTAGAAATTACTGTGAAGTGTGGTATAAATGGAAAAGTGCAATCAGAGTACCTAGGAGGCCAGATGACCAAGGTTTTAGAGTCTTCAGAAATTAGGGAATTTGGCAGGGGAGAGAGAGCTGGTAGTGTGTGCCTAGTGTGTAGATTATTATACATTAAGAGGGGAGGATGAAATATGAGGCTAAAGGAGGTAGAAAAAATTGTCTAATTTGTCTTAGAGGCAAAATGGAGCCAGTAAAGTCTTTAAAAGAGAGTTATGGATGTCATGAGCATTATTTTTATCAGATAGGTACTATATTTTACTCAGTAGTTCACTGTTAGATATTTAATTTTTGATATTTTAATTCTGATTATATATGCACATGGCTTTTCCTATATTTTGGATTGTTTTCATGGAATGGGTGCTTCAAATGGATCAAAGAGTAAGCATGTTAAAAAATGTTGCCAATACATATTGCCAAATTACTTGTACTTTTATTACTCTACTGTAAAAAATATTTGACTTATTGCCTTAGGTTAGCCTTATATTGACAAAACTGAGATAAGTTCTTTCTCTAAGGCTGCTAAGTTTATTCTTGAAGTGGCTTTTGGTGGGACCATCCCTGCTAGAGTGATTAGTAGTTCTATTCATTATTAAAGAAATGTTCAACACCTACTATGTACATGTGCTGTTCGAGACTCAGAGGAAAAATCAAAACATGCAAAAATGTCTTAATTAGTGTAGGTAAATAAGGACAATAAAGAAACATATATGTAGAGAAAATACACTTAATTTATTGAAAAAAATAATCCATGTATAAGTGGACCCATGAAGTTCAAACCCATGTTGTTAAGGATCAGCTGTATTTGGAAGGTAGAACCAACAGGATAGGCTGGCAGAGTGATGTCTGAGAAAGAGGAGTCTAAGCCAGCCTAACCAACTAGAAGGATGGGTAACACTGATTCAGAGAAGAGAACTCAAGACTGAGCCTAGGGTCATTCTAGTGTAATGGGTCAGGAAATTAAAGAACTAGCAAAGAAGACTAGAATAAGAATGATCAGTGAGGTGATGAGAGATCAGGAGAATGTGAGTAATGTCCTGGAGGGAAGTAAAGTCTTTTAAGGAGAAGAGTGTGATACTGTATAAAGCACATAGTGCACAGAGGTCAAGTAAAGTGAGGAGTATAAAATTGACCATCTGAGCTATTTGTTGACAAATAACTCTCCTGTGACACTGCAAGTTTCTCTCACTCCCGCAATTCCCACAGACTTTTACAGTTGGAGGTTTTGAGACTTTATTTCCCTGTGCTGGAACCCTGGATTGCACAGTCTGTCTCACTCCCCAATTGTTCCTCCTGGGCACGCAAATGTGGGATATATCAGTCGGCCAGCCACCTCCTTGCCTGCCCAGGCTGTTCATCTCCGCCCTTCCTACCACTCTGGTTTAATGTTTCTTCCTTAACTCCTTGATTGTTAGACTTTCATACAGTTCCATTTTCTGGCAGTTCTTGGTGTTTTTTATTTTTAAATTCATTGTTATCCTTCTTTTGGTTGTACGAGGAGGCAAAATGTATCTACCTACACCTCCATCTTGGCCTGTACTGCAGTTTTTGCATTTTTAAAGTGTTGTAAAAAAAGGAGAATGTATGACAGG
>PVIA01001877.1:170000-215377 GCA_004024845.1 Tonatia bakeri
GTGAGTTTTTCACTATTCAGCTCTTATCTTTATTATTCTGACACAGACAGAAGCAAAAATTACCCACTTTCATATTGTTTTTTGTATTGTCTATTTGGTTCATGTTGCTGGAAGCACTTTCCTCAGTAGCCTACAACATGGTAACTACTGAAATTAATCTTATCTACCTTATAAGATTTTTTTGTGTGTGTCACCCACTTAAAACCACATTGGATGATCTCTAAATCAGACCAAATTCTTCTAAGGAATATAGTGAAATTCTTGAATTTCTAAAATTTTATTCTCTTTGAAGTTTAAAGTTTTCCTGTTAGTTTTTTTGTCTAGATGTTATGCTGTCATTTACTTCAACTCTGAGCCTAAAGGACATAGGCATGTTTCAATACCCAGATCAAATGATATAACTGAGCAATCCTTAGACATACTGTCTTAGCTTGCTGTCAGCTTGTACTACTTTCTACCTACTCCCCACTTGGCTGCTAGGGCCTCTGCTGCTGCCACTATACTGCAGCTAGGTTTTCCCTCTTCCACTCTTTGTAGAGTCAGGGCAGTTGCTAGAAAATAGGGGAAAATTAGAAGTCCAAAACCAACATCATAGACTGTATGGTACATAAGGGTGTATTCTGGAGGAATACTGTCAGAGTTCCATGGAGGTGCAAGTTATAAAGAGAGGACAGTAACAGTTACCGTAAGTTTTCATTAATAAAATCTTAGGTTCTGGTACTTAGGTGTGATTGTGTCCTTAATATATTAAAGATAACCTTCCATCTCAGTTTTGAGGTGCATATAAACATTCACTTCAGAAGTTCTAAGTACTTTCTTACAGTTTTATATTCAGCTCTTAACTCTTAAAGACAATTTTACCTTATTACAGAGACTTAGTTATATATACAGGGGTGGGCAAAAGTAGGTTTACAGTTCATATGGGAAAAGATGTGCAGGTTATGATTATTACCATAGATTTATTAACTCAAAAGAATATTAGTTACAACTGTAATCCTATTTTTGCCCACCTCTGTGTATAATAAGTAGCTAGATACATCAACACACTATAGGCCCCTGGGGTTGCTTGGATTATTTCAGTAAATCTAGGTCTCACTTTATTAATGAACAGACCAAAAATGCTCTGTTAAGTTGGAAATAAAAGTCTCCTGAGGCTTAGAGAAAAAGTTAAGACTGCAAATGGTAGGTGTCACATTGCTTGCCATTTTTGTTCTGTTGATGGTGTCCTGCACTAGGCAGGAGTCCTGAACTCAGAAGGTGAAAGTGACATAGGTGCAGGATACTCAATTGTCTCTGGTCTGGGAGCTTCATAACCAAAGATAATTAGAAGATTGGTTTAGCACTTCTTCACTTTTGTACCAGGTGATGTGTATAAATATGAAAGTTGTAAGTTTAAGCCAATATTTTAAATAATTGGTCTAGAAGTAATTCCCTCCTACTCTGCTTTGCTCAGGGAGAGTTTCAGAATGGGAGAAAGGATTTAAAATGGGATAATCAACTTCAATCCCTTTTTCCATGTTGGATTGTTATAGTAAAGTTTCATTATTTGACTTGAAGTATTATAAATAGTGTTGGACGCTTACATGTTCAGAAGATAAAATCTATTCATTATCCATAGCTGTCCTTTACATTAAGGTTAATAAGTGTATTTTACGTAGAAAAATGTTATAGTAAATATAAAGACAGCTACACCAATCAGGGAAATTCCTATTTGTTTTAGACCTGACTTCAATAGTCAGGGAGTCAATGCTTGGAATACAGGAAGAAACTTCTAGGTATAATTTGATTGTACTGTTTATTTTGACTACCCTCTTATTTTCACATACTTAGTTTTTAAAGTCTTGGTTATTTTATATCTGGCTCTTGTTTGGTTCATTTAGTGTTGATGTGGTCAGTGCGATACATCAAAAGGCAGTTACAATACCTTTCCCGCTTTTATGGTTTAAAAAATATAATTGTAACATTAAATTTTTGAATCATGCCAGCTTCCTCAGTCGTGCCTCGTCACCTTTTTTCTATTTTAAAATAAAGGTGTCTGCAATTTTCATTGTTTTACTTTCCCATTTACTTTTTTTCTTTTAATTGTTACAGAACGGTGGAAATGATGGAGGCACAATTCTGCTAACGTAGCACACCCTGTTTTCTAGTCTCATCTCCCAACATACAGAATGCTGTAGAAGCTTAAGTTTTGATGCCACATTTAATTAGTATGAGATGCTCTTTTATGGTGCAGTTTTAATACTTGGTTTACATCTTTCAGTTCCTTAAAATATCCATCATTTACTATTCAGTACATCCATCTCCTGCTTTGTAAAACAAATTTTAGGTATTTGGGGTCACATTTTGTTTAAACTCCAAAGTTAAATAGTGGCAGATGGATAATTCAGCATGAAAAGTAATGATTTATGTAGATACTGTGACTTTTATTTTGTGTTGGTCTGATAATAATACTTAAATTGTTGGAGTTTTTTTTTTTTTTTTTTTTTTTTTTACTAGTTTTAGCCAATTATTTTCTACTTTTATGGAGTTTATAAGTTAGTACCAATTTTATACCTAGATTTAAAAGCTTGAATGTATCATGTCTTTTTAAATGTAGAAGACATTCATGCTTTGTGGAAAACTGGTTTTCAGTAGCAGATTCATTTATTTAACTTTGGACCTTAGTTATTACTTGATCTGAAACTTCTACTTTAATAACTAATTCATATACTTTTCTAAATATTCACTCATTTTAAACTTAGTTCATTTTTTTGATACCTGTCATGAACTCTTTTGTTTTTACTTGGAACTATAGTTGAGAAAATTAAGAAAGTAACACCTGTGATGCTGTTTAGTGTAACATTTTAAAAGGTTGTAGTAGTGGGATTTCAAGCCTTAGTTTTCGTTAGCATCAACCAGAACAGCCTGATTTTTAAGTTTTTTTTCAGTTTGGCAAAATCATAGCAAAATGAGGAAAATTAATTTTGTGTTAACCTGTATTATTCTATAATTTAGAATGAAAAATAGCCAGTTTTCTCTTCAATAAGTAAAATTGCTAAGTTTTTCACTTACCACCATAAATACAATGTTCAAATCCTTATCTGAAACTTTAATATGTTAATTTAAATTTAAGAGCACTTGGTATTTTAACACAATTGGTTATTTCTGAATTTACAGTTGGGTGAGGTAGATTAATTAACCTAAAATTATTTGAAAGCTCAAGACTATGTCTTGCTGATTTTCTGAGTTGAGTAGATAGTTTTAAGAAATTGGAAATAGTCATTTTTTTCTTATGCTAAATAGTTTGGGAATAGTACTATGGTAAATTAAGAATTTATAATTTAGCAAACATGATGTGTTCATTAAAGGAAAATAAAGCCCAAATACTGTAATAATTATGGAGTATCAGAGAACAGATAACAGCCATACACCTTATTTTAAAAATTATCATTTGCTGTAAAACTTAGTAGATTGGAATCTTGCTAAATTTTATTAGTAAGCAATTACACAGAAAATTCTTTCCAGATTTAGGAAAAGCCTTTTTCAGGTTTCAGAATTGTCTCTGAGATACCCTACTTATAGTTGCTGATTTAATAAGAGGAGAGACATAGCCTATTTTTACTGTTATCTCGACTTTTTTTTATCTTTTTTTTTATTTAAATGAATGTTCAAGTACAGTTTTCACCCCCTTACTCCCATTCAAGTCCTCCCACCCCCCCTCCCTATCGACTTATTTTTGATTAAGTTACTGTTTTAATGTTTAATGGGGGAAAATCTGATGGTGGGAGATGGTGGAGAGAAAATTGGGAGTTTGTGTTCTTCAGATGTAAAAATAAATTGGAAAATTACTAGCTAAATAAGGAATGTCATCAATAATTTATGGGTTGTGATATGTTTTCTTTTACTTTTCTTAAGTGGAAGATATAGGAATCAAGCTAAGTATTTGCTGAAATTAAAAATTGTTCTGAGTCTTTTGTAGATGGATCCAAATCTCATGGATTTGTGCAACTGCCCTGTAATTTAATTAGGATTTAGTTCAGGATTTTAATTTTGTTTCCTAAATAAATGTACAGCTGATTTTTTTCCCTTCTTTTTTTAAGGAATCTAGGTAAAAATGGCTTATCTAACAGTAGCATTTTATTGGATAAATGTCCACCTCCAAGACCACCATCTTCACCATACCCTCCCTTGCCAAAGGACAAGTTGAATCCACCTACACCTAGTATTTATGTGAGTCTGAATTGACTGAGTAGAAATAAATCAAACTAATGTGTGTCATCTGCCTGTTTTTCATAAGATCTTGCTTTTTAAGTCAATGTGATGCCCTTTAGGAAACATTAAAATTATTGGTAGCAGCTTGAATTTTGCAGGGGAATAAAGATGACTTCAAAAAGATTTTGTAATAGCATTTAAAACATGCCTTCTCAGCTAGTAATGGTTGCTGATTACATTAGAGTAGTGAGAAATACTTTGTACTGCCCCTAATTTTGAGCAGTATTAGGCAAAATCTACCTAAAAGTATAACTTTTTTTAAAATAAGCTTGAGTTTTAAGTTTACATTCTACTAGTTGTGCGGATCTGAACATTCATTCTGTTTTATACATCTACCAAAAAAAAAAAAAAGAAAGATATTGTTTACCTTCAAAGAAAGTATTTGAAAACATAAAATTTCATAATAGATATGTTATTTAAAAGCTGAATTGAGTATTTAAAACTGGATATTAGTTTTACTTTATGGACAGTTAGACATCTGATATAGGAATTTGAGTTCAATCAAAGCAACTCTTTTTTTTTTTTTAATGTTTCTCCTAAATAGGCCCTCCTATCCCATTTCCTTCCATCCTCCCACTTTTACTCCAAATGAAAAAATTTTAAACTACAAAATTTGTTTTTAGAGATTCAGTTCTGTTTTCACCCTCTAGAGGCCAAGTGCTATATTAATCCTTCCTCCAAACAGTATTTATTGATCCTTTAGTATGTAAGGGAAGCACTGGGATAGAACTCTTAACAAAACTTTTAAACTGAGGTCTAAGGTGGGGGGGATACACAATTAAAACTTACCTTTTATGGGCCTTCAGCCTAGTTTCATTTTGGTAATATATTATTTTGATCGATTTTTTCTTTTTCTTTTTGTGGTTAAAAAATGTATACATAAAACTTACCATCTTCCTGGCTGGTGTAGCTCAGTGGATTGAGCGCGGGCTGCGAACCAGGCATCGCAGGTTCGATTCCCAGTCAGGGCACATGCCTGGGTTGCAGGCCATGTCCCCCAGCAACCACACATTGATGTTTCTCTCTCTCTCTTTCTCCCTCCCTTCCCTCTCTAAAAATATAAATAAATAAAATCTTTAAAAAAAAAAAAACTTACCATCTTTATCATTCATTAAGTGTACAGTTTAGTAGTTTAAGCATTTTCTTATTATTGCAAAACAACTCTCCATATCTTTTTCATCTTGCAAATCTGAAATTCTATACCCATTAAAAAATAATTCCCTTTTCCACAGTCTCCCCAATCACTGCTAATAACAACTACTTTACTTTCTGTTACTATGAATTCGACTACTTTAGCTACCTCATTTAAGTGAAATTATATACACAATTGTTTTTGTGTGTGTGGCTTGCTTATTTTCATTTAACATAGTGTTCTCAAGTTTCATTCATGTTGCAGTATATAAGATTTTTTTCCTTCTTAAGGTTAAGTAATACAATATTTAAAACAATCTATCTGATTTTAGGGTTTAAATTTTATTTCTCCCATGTATTTTTGTTGAAGATATAATGTTAGAGATGTATGCGGTTATATCTAATTATAGTTTGGATCAAAAGACATAGTGTAAAATACTATAGAATGTAAAATGCAGCTAGTGACACATGGGATGCATTATTAAATCACAATAAATAACAAATGTGAATTTGGTATAATATTTAAAGGTCTGTTTTCCAGAGATCTAACTGTATGTTTTAATTTTACAGTTGGAAAATAAACGTGATGCTTTCTTTCCTCCATTACATCAATTTTGTACAAATCCAAACAACCCTGTTACAGTAATACGTGGCCTTGCTGGAGCTCTTAAGTTGGGTAAGCTTTAATAAGAAAAAGGAAAACTTATATGTATATTTCCTTTGCTACCTATTGACTTTTGAAGCACAGACAGAAACTTCTATTTATTTTTTCATTTTTTTCACATTTGTATTTTAATACTTCCTGGCTATAAGAGTGTGTGTGTGTGTGTGCGCGTGCGTGTGTGTGTATTATTTCTTTAAACTACGTGAAGCTACGATGATGATACTGGTTACTGGAGATTTTACGGATGGTTTTTAAATTTTGCTTTCATTTTGGTCAAATTACATAGTTGTAATTTATGTTGACTAATGAAAATTTTTTTTTTTAATTTAGGTAGAATTCAATGCTATTAATAAATACTATTGCCTCCTATGTGGTTCCTGGCACCTGTAGAAATTAAATAAATAAGTGAAACTTTAGTACCCGCCCCTTGATTCTGCCTTCTCTGTTGGTCGCATGATGAATAGGTCCCTGGTGTCTGTATATGGTTGTGCAAACCTGACTGGAAGCTCAGGGTGTGCAGAAGCTCCAGTTGACTTAATTGAAGATCTTAATGGAACACCATAAAACGTTTTCTTTTTTTTCTCTTTTAAATAAAGCACTTTTAAAATTTTATTTCAAATATAATTTTTATTTATTTAACTACCTTTATTTATTTATGAAGACCTGGGACTTTTCTCTACCAAAACTTTGGTGGAAGCTAACAATGAACATATGGTGGAAGTGAGGACACAGTTGTTGCAGCCAGCGGATGAAAACTGGGATCCCACTGGAACAAAGAAAATATGGCATTGTGAAAGTAATCGATCTCATACTACAATTGCTAAATATGCACAGTACCAGGCCTCCTCCTTCCAGGAATCATTGAGAGTAAGTAATTATTTCCTGAAGAATATATTATTTTGGAGATATTTTTTTATTTTACATTTTAACTTGAAGGAGTATGTTACTCTTGTAAGCGTCTCATTATTTTATAGTTATATAAAATTTAAGTGCTATCCAATTTGCTCTTAGTAAAGTCTAAGACAACCTATAGGTTGATAAAGTAAATGTTATTACTATTTCGTGAGACATCTTCCTCAACTCTGGAATATTCTTGTTTAGAGCAGGTTTACTTAATCCTGGCATTATTGACATTTTGGGTTGGATAATTCTTAGTTGTGGGATGTTGTCCCTTGTATTGTAGAATGTTTAGTAGTATCCCTGGCCTTTCCCACTTAGATGCCCTTTATCCCCAACCCCAGCTCTGACAATCAAAAATGTCACCAGACGTTCTAAATATCCTATGTAAGGCAAAATTGCCCCTAATTGAGAGCCACTGATATCAGAGGATTAACTAAGTCTCAAGTTTGATTTATTCTTGCACAGTTCCTAGTCTTGTGCTTTCTCATTTTTCTCATATATCAAGTTAGTATCATCTGATGGCATCTCTAGAAAGCATCAGTGTTATTCTTACCAATCTCAGTCTGAAAAAGAAAACTGAGGGACAGGCATAAATTATTTGAAAATATATGGAAAATTAAAAAGTAAAACTTTGAACAGTAGTCAGAAGATTATTGTTAAAAGACTCATAGAGCTTTCAGCAATGAAGCATTACTAAAATCCTGTAGAAATGTAATAACAACTTGGTCAGTTTTCCTATGAAGGGAACATAAAACACCTGCAAAATGAGTTTATTAAATGTATTACTCAAATACTTGTCTGTACTTACGCTACAGGTGGAATTTAATATGTGCCTGGAAGTCTTTATTGTAATTAATTAGATTTGCTTATATTTGTTTAAAATTCTGCCCTGAGTTCATGTGTTCAGTAAAAACAACACTCGTACTTGCAAACCATACACTTGTGTTCCTTTCTCACTACCACTCCTTATATCCTACCAAAAAATTTATCTAATAAAAACTGTCCTGTAACTTTCAGGAGTTGTAGTGAATGCATTGTCCATATAAATCACTGTAGTTCAGACTTTCAAGATATTTCAACTATGTGGTAGTGTTATGGTCAGAATAGAGTAGATAATAATAGCAGAATTCAGATATCATCAAAGGAAAATTTGTTGGAAGAGTTGAAAAGCAAAGATAATAGGAGCAGAATGGACCCATAACCAAAGAAAGGGTTTTTGGGTTTGTTTTTTTTTATATGCTTTGGATGCCTGAACCATATTACATGTAAAAAATCTGACAGATGTTTAGAAACTGTACATATAAAGTGAGGAAGGCCAAAATGTCACTAAGTATTACTAAGTCAAAAATCATAGAACATTGTTAAGAGATAACCATACCTGTGACACAAACATTGCAAATAACAGTAATTTTGCACTGAAAAGCACCTATATTTATCTTGCACTTAATTTCCTTACTAATGTTTTAAATCTTCTATCATTCATGCATAATTCATTGTGGAAAAAAAGATATAGCCCAGAAAGACCATTTTACATTTGTCCAGAATAAAGAATTGAGAACTTCTTACCTTTCCACCCTTGTACATATGAGGTCTGTCCAGAAAAAGTCCAGCCGTGGTAATATAATGAGAACAGTGTGCATGACATCAATGTAACCTGGCAACCAAAGAGAGTGGACTGGAATGCTCATGCTTGAACAATGATGGCTTCACTGTACTAGTCAGTGAGGATAGTAGACTCTGTAGAATGAGCATGTGTACTGTATGGCTGTCACATGAAAAATGACTGAGCGAGTAAAGTAACAAATCTGTGTCAAACTTTGCAAGAAGCTTGAACATTTCCTCCACAGAAACTATTCAGATGACTCAGAGGATTTGGGGACAATTCAGTGAGTGCAGTACAAATAAAAGTGTTGGACAGGTACTTAAAAAAATGGTTGAGAATCTGTTGAAAGTGATCCACATTCTGGAAGGCCTGCAGCAAGCAGAACACCTGAGAATGTTGAACATGTATGGGCTGCAGTCAACAAAGATCAGCGACTGACAGTGCAAGAACTAGAAGCTGATCTGGGGATTCCAAAAACTACTGTGTCTGAAATGTTGATGCTGGATCGTGGTGTGGCAAAATGCATTCCACGGCTTTTGCCACCAGAGCAGAAGGAACATCATGCTGCAGTTACTAATGACGCTGCTAGAACTGTGTGAGGTCCCAAGGTGCCTACTTTGAAGGGGACTGAGGTGTCATTGTCCTATGTATCTTGTTTATTGTATCTTCTTTAATAAATGTGTTTCTTTTTCATAGTTCATGGCTGGATACTTTCTGGACAGACCTTGTATATAGCTGATACACATGCATACATGTGCCTCTGGTAGTTTGGAAATTTTATAATCAAGATTGCTACCTCTTAAGCCTCTTAACTTTCCTTAAATTTTCTCTCCTTGAAAAATGGAGCAGAAATGAGAATCTGTAGTTTGTTCCTCTTACAGAAAAATGTTAATAAAGAAGAACTCTCAGGATAACATTATGGCTGATGGAAGGAGGTTGAATACCATTGACTTGGGTTTTTATGTAATGCGGTCTTCAAAGAAACTTTCATGTGGAAAAGGCACACTGAAACTTAGTTTCAAAGCATAGATAATATCATCAATCTAGACATGGATTTTTCTGTTGTACATATGATGGGAAGGCTGGCTGGTTATAGAATATTAAACTGGAATGCTTTTTGCTTAATCTGTAGGAAGAAAATGAGAAAAGAAGTCACCATAAAGAACACTCAGATAGTGAATCTACATCTTCAGATAAGTAAGTTATTTTAATTATCTGCTTAGTATTTCTGTATAAAATGTGTGTTTTTAATATTGTCTTTCTTCTTTTAAGTTCTGGGAGGAAGAGGAAAGGACCTTTTAAAACCATAAAGTTTGGGACCAACATTGACCTATCTGATGACAAAAAGTGAGTCTTTGTAGTTGTGACTGAACTGATGTGAAGAGATATTGTTTGCAAGATTGAGAATTTTGTACAATTTCCTCTTCTCCCTCATTCCTTGTCACTTTTCTTAGTTGATACACAAATTTTAGCTAAATTATTTTTGCTAGGTTTTGCCGTTATTTTCTTGAACTGAAACCCTTGTCACAATGACCCTGAGTATATGCTAGTTGTACAATCATAACATTATATTTTATGATTAGTAATATAATTTTATAAAATAGAATTATACAATGATAAAAAATTAGTCATTTTTAACTTTTATTGTTTAATAATTTGTATGCTTTTTATTAGCTTTTCTGTCAAAAATTTTAAAAATTTAAGCATTTTGGTGTTTCCTATGTGGAAGTAAAATATTCATACATTCAATTATTTTTCTGATTGGAACACAAGGTTTTTGAAGAAATGGTTAACTTCTATAAATATTTGTAGCACAGTTTCACTCTTCATCTGTTACTTTGTTACAGGTGGAAATTGCAGCTACATGAGCTGACTAAACTTCCTGCTTTCGTGCGTGTTGTATCAGCAGGAAATCTTCTAAGTCACGTTGGTCATACCATACTGGGCATGAACACAGTTCAACTATACATGAAAGTTCCAGGAAGCAGGACACCGGGTAACTTTTATGAACTAATATAACTCCTAAAATTGAAAAACAGAATCAAGATGTGAAATATATAAGGGAGAACCACATTTTTTTTCCATTCTGTTTCATTTTAAAAAAGAAAGTGTGGATTACCATTGCCTAACTTTGTCTCAGTGCACAGTTTATAAAGTACATGATGATGTGGAGACATTACTGGACTCATCCTGGTATCTAATCTGTACTATACCACTAAGTTTGTCACTTTTGACAAATCATATTCCTTCACTGGGTCTTTTTCATCATTTGTAAAATGAATTACACTGGTTTTAGACTTTAAATTCTGTCCAATACTACTGTGCCATCTTCTCCGTGCTGCCTTACATTGACATGGAATTTCATAGGGTAATGTTCAAAATATTTAATATTTAACAGTTCAGAAAAATGCTAGTAGTAACAAGTTCAGCTTTGCCAGTGCCTATAAGTTGCATATCACCCTCAGGTATTTCTGTTTGCTACTTAAAGCAGCCATAGTTTAAAAGCCAGACTTTCTTCTTTGTTGTCTGCTTATTGAATTGTAGCTTAAGAATTGTTTTATAATAGGCCTATGCTTGCTTCTGGGTAACATAGGTCAGTGGTTCCCAGTCCTGGCTGCTCATTAGAATCTACTGGTAAGCTTTTTAAAAAGATATAGTTGATTAATCCCTAGAAATTGTGATCTAGTCATCAGTATTTTTTTTTTAAGCTCTCCAGAAGTCTTACATACAAACTTAGGTTATAGTCGTTTTTACTCTCAGGCCATTTGAAGCCCAGTTCTGTGATGTTTTATCCATAGTTGGGTAAAGTAGAAATAGTTGCAGAATAAATGGCAGAAGACCTGTCTGCTCCCTACTCTGTTCCCACTTTAGACGCCAGTGTAAATACCGGGCAAATTATTTGAACTCTCTGGAGTTCCTTTTTCCTATGTATGTAGTATTGGATTATTTCTGTTAACATGCATTTAAACCGAAAATGCCTCTCATCCAATTTGAATTATTTTATATAAATAATATCCTCAAATAAAAGAGAACACAGTTTTTCATTATAAATCAAGGGGAAAAGTAAACTTGATAGATTACTTCTTTGTCACTGTGTGCCTAGATTGTTTTAGTTTTTTGTTGGTTTGTATACAAGGCATTATTTTTTCAGAAATGTCCCATGGAACATTAAAGAAATCTCTAAAGAATTCCCTTAGGAAGTAGCAGTGTCCAATAGAAATATAATGCAAATCACATACATGATTTAAAATTTTGTAGTAGTCATATTTATATAAAATGAAATAGGTGAAATTAATTTTAATCCAGTATAGACAGCTATTATTTCAACATGTAATCAGTATAAACATTATTGGGGTATTTTTGCATTTTTTAATGTTAAGTCTTCAAAATTGTATACGTTGTAGTTACCACACACCTTAGTTTATATTAACCACATTTCAGGTAGTTATTGTATTGGATGACTTAGTCTTTTTTTTTTAGATTTTATTTATTTATTTTTAGAGAGCAGGAAAGGGAAAGATAAAGAGAGGGAGAGAAACATCAGTGTGTAGTTGCTTCTTGCACACCACCCACTACTTGGGACCTCACCCTAAACCCAGGCATGTGCCCTGACTGGGAATTGAACCAGCGACCCCTTGCTTTGGAGGCCAGCACTCAATCCACTGAGCCATACCAGTCAGGGCTAATTCAGTTCCAACTTTTAAAAAATGATTTTGAGTACTTTTTTTATGGGGCAGACACTTGGTTCCTGGAGTTACATAGATAAATAAATGTTACCTGCTTTAATGGACTTTATGATCAGTCATGTATGTTCTAAGCTACAGAGATGCCCTCAGGCTCTACCCTAAAATAGTTTTAGATAGTGGGGTCCTAGCGTTCTAATTTTAGTTAGAGCTAAATTTTATTTGGAGTCTATGCCATGAACAATTCCAACCATCTACCTGTGGTAAGAGACATTTGTAAGTATTAAGAGTACCATCTTCACATTGTACGGTAATCTGTAAAAAAAAAAAAAAAGATTCAGGGTATGGTGTGCACAGGCTGTGATGAGAACACAGCTACATTTTTTTGTTGTTATTGAGGTGAAATTCACATAAAATTAACCATTTTAAAGTGTGCAATTCATTTGCATTTATTCACTGTGCTGTGTAGCCATCACCTCTATGTAGTTCTAAGACATTTTCATCAACTTAAAAGGAAACCCTGTGCCCATTAACCAGTCAGTCTGCATTCCCTACTTCCATCAGCCACTGGCTACCACTATAACAGGTCCTCAGTCCTTTCACTCTGTCATTTTGTTATAACTCTTGTTTATATTAGCCTATGGTAAAATTGGTTTCATTATACAATATTTTGCCACAGTTCTGAATCTATCAATGATGGTAAGTGAGGACTTACTATAGTCTGCTTTCTGGCTCTATAGATTTACCTGGATTTTCTGGATGTTTCATAGAAATGGAATTGTACAATATATTGCCTTTTGTGTTTGCTTCTTTCATTTAGCATGTTTTTGAGGTTCATCCATGTTGTTATCAGTGTTTCATTTTTTATAGCCAAATTCTGTTCCATTGTAGGGATATAGAACAGTTTGTGAATCTATTCATTAGCTAATGGACATTTGGGTTGTTTCACATTTTGGTGTTATAAACAGTATTTCTATGAACATTTGTATAAAGGTATTTATTTGAATACCTATTTCTAGTTCTTTGGACTATACGTATACCGAGCATTGGAATTGTTGGATCACACGGCATTTGTACATTGAACTTTTTAACTACTGAACTGCTTTTCACAGCAGCTATACCATTTGACTTTCCTGCCAGGACTGTACTAAGGCTCTAGTTTTCCCGCATCCTTACCAGCCAACACTGATGATTTTTAGTTTTTATCTTATTATGGCCAGCCCAACACATCTAAAGTGGTTTTTCAGTTGTGGTTTTAATTTTCATGTACTCGTTGGCCATTTGCATATCTACTTTATAAGAATATCTATTCAAGTTCTCAGTTCATTTTTAATTGAGTAGTTTGTCCTTTTGTTGTTAAATAATAGTTCTTTATACATTCTAGATATTAATCGCTTATCAGGTAATGATTTGCAGATATTTCTTTTTCTTCTATAGTTTGTTGTTTCACTCTCTTCATGGTGACCTTTGATGTACCGAGTTTTTAATTTTGATGAAATTCATCTTATCCATGTTTTCCCTTTGTTGTTGGTGCTTTTGGTGTCATACAAGAAACCATGGGATAGCGGGGAGCAGTGGTGGTAAAATGGGGACAACTGTACTTGAATAACAACTAAATAAAAAGAGAAAAAATAGTCCATGTGCACCAGCAAAAAATAAAAATAAAAAACATAGTCAAATCCAAGGTTGCCAAGATTTACCTTGATGTTTTCTTCTTGGAATTTTCATAGTTCTAGCTCTTACATTTCGATCTTTGCTCCATTTTAAGTTAATTTTTTGTATATGGTATCAGCTAAAATTCTAAAACTTGATTCTTTTACATGGGGCTATCCAGTTGTCTCAGTTCCATTTGTCAGAAAGACTGTAATTTTTTCTGTATTGAATAGTCTGGGCACCCTTGTTGAAAATTAATTGACCTTGGATATATGGATGGTTTATTTTGGGAATCTTAATTCTTTTCCACTGGTTTATGTCTGTATGTCAGTACCACACTGGTTTGATTACTATAGCTTTTTGAGGTAAGTTTCAAAATTGGAGAGTGTGAATCTTACCACTTATGCAGTGACCTTATTGTAGTTGTTTATATCTCACAGTACTTTGGGTTATTGTAGTGTTGTTTTATTTCAGCCTAAAAAACTCTACAGCCTTTCTTAAAAGGGTATATTGACCAGTGACAAACTTCTTCACCTTTCATTTATCTGGAAATGGCTTAGTTTCTCCTTTTATTTTTGAAGAATAGTTTTGTCACATATAAAATTCTTGGTTAATGTATTTTTTTGTTTCAGCAATTTAAATGTGTTATCCTATTGTATTTCTAGACTCCATGGTTTCTAATATGAAATCAGCTTTTAATTTCATTGATGATTCCTTGTATGTGACAGATCACTTCCTGCTTTCAAGATTCTCTTTGGTTTTCTAGTCTTGTTTATAATGTGTCTTGGTATATGTCTCTGAGTTTTTCTTACTTGAAGTTCCTTGAGATTCTTGGATGTGTATATTCATGTATTTTGTCAAGTTGGAGGAGTTTTTAACCATCACTTCTTCAAATATTCTTACTGCCCTTTTCCTTTAGGAGTCCCACAATGTCTATGTTAGTATTTTAGATAGTACTGCACAGGTTTCTTAGGCTCTTGTAATTTTTCTTCTCAGAATAGATAGTTTGATTTGACCTACATATGTTTGCTGATGTTTTTTCTTTAGCCTGTTCAAGTCTGCTTTTGAAATCCACTAGTGAATATTTCAGTTATACTTGCACCTTCAAATTTTTATTTCTTATTATCATTTGTCTCTTTACTGATAATGTCTTTTCAGACATTGTTTCCTTTGGTTCTTGTCCATGGTTTCCTTTAGTTCTTTAAACATATTTAAGATAGTTAATTTAAAGTGTTTGTCTAGTCCTGGCTGGGTTGGCTCAGTTTATTGAAGTATTGTCCTGTACTCCAAAAGGTTGCAGGTTTGATCCCTTGTCAGGGCATATACCTAGGTTGCTGGTTCAGTTCTCAGTCACGGCATGTATGGCAGGCAACCGATTGATGTTTCTCTCTCTGTCTCCCTTCCTCTGTCTCTAAATCAGTAAACATATCTTTGGGTGAGGATTTTTTTTTTTAAAGTATGTGTCTAGTAAGTACAATGCCTGTACTTTTTCAGGAATAGTTCTTGTTAACTAACTTTCTTAATTTCTTTCTCTTTTTTTTGCTTGCTTTCTTGCTTTTTTCTGACTGGGACATAGTTGTTTGTTTCTTTGCATGCCTCATAATTTCTATGTTGAAAACTGTTTTATTTACTTACTTATTTTTAATAGCTGTATTCTTTCTTGTATGTGGACCCTGAAGTTTTGGTTTCCTTCAGTGTTGTGCTCTGTTAGTGTTTTGACATTTTTAATATTATGAAGTAGCAGTTACAGAATTCAGATTCTCCTCCATCTCCAGGGTTTGTTGTTGCTGCTTGTTGTGGGCGACAGTTATCTATTTGTTTAGTGACTTTTGTATACTATTTTTGCAAATAGTGTATTCCTTGTCATATGTGGGCACTGAAGTCTTTTTTCTGTCATCTCAGCAGTTAGCCAGTAACGTGACAGAGGTTTCCTTAAATGCCTGATGCCTAAAAATAAGAAAGGAAGAAAAGTAGAAGAAAGATCAGAAAGAAAAGGCAGGAAAAAGAATTCTGCTTTAATTCCCTCCTTCTGTACTTAGCCACTCTGCTTTAGTCTCCTTGCTTCTGCTGAGTTTAAAGATCAATAAGAGGTTAAAGTTTATTGTATTCTTAGTTTTTTTGTTTTTTTAGCTTGTTTCCTGCTCTGGTATACATGTGGCTTTCTCAGTTCTCCAGTATACATAGGAACTTTTCAAAGAGTTTATTCCCCTCAAATCTCATTCCCCAACTTTTCCTTTCAGGCCTGCCTCTGCATTTCCATTGTTTACCTCAAGGAGGTATTTTGTTGTTGTTGTTGTTGTTGTTGTTGGGGTTGGGGTCATCTCTCCCTGCCCGCCCCCCACCCCCAACAATAGCATCAGCTTATGTATTAGTTTCTTAGTGTTTGGGGCAAACCTCCAATGAGACACTTGCTCTGATAGACTTCTGAGGTACGTGAAACAAAGAGAAACCCTTTGTGTCAGTCTTTTGGGGGAAACTGCAGTCAGGGCAAAACAGAAAAATACAATTCTTTGGGAACAAGATCCACTCTACTTCCTCCAGAACAAGGGACACTCGCACTGAACACAGGCTACTGTTTTTTAAGTCCACTACCATATCAATGATGGGGATGGATAATAAGGTGACTTAAAATGTTATGAAAAACTCCTAACATGTTTAAGGTGCCTTTTTCTGGTCAAGAATTCTCTTGATTGCTGTAAACTTTGACTGTCATTCAGAGTTCTGGTATGATTGCTTCTGACAATTTTTACTACATTGTGTGTTTGTGTGTGTTTCTATTTCCGAAGAGTTCCCCCAGAGTTCCCTGCTTGACACTACTCCTGCAGTACATTTCGAAAACCAGACTTCTAGTCTCTTTACTGATATCCTAATACTACTTCTGAGAAATGGAGGTTAAGCCCATAAGAAAGAGGTGGTAATGTTATCAATAATAGCTAATGTTTATTACTTACCATGCATTAGGCACTATTCGAAGCAGTCATTATTTCAGTGATTCCACAAAACAACACAGCGATTTATTGTAATCATTATTATGTAATCTTATATATAAGGAAACTGAATCATAATGAGTTAGCAACTTGCCCAGATTCACATAATGACAAAGCCAAGGAGCCTGGCTCAAGCTCCTAAGCTTTTAACCATGATTATAGACTGCCTTCCATAGAGGTTCTTTTTACTGTGTAAAGTTAGGAATTGATCAAACTCAGCTCTAATACTAGACTTGACACACAAAAAAATATTGTAATGATAACTGAATACCACTAGAGTTTCTCTGTTGAACATTTCTAAGGTTTCATTTCTAAAGATACATTTACTATAAAATACAGTATGCTGATCATTTTTTTCTTTTTATATTTTAGGTCATCAAGAAAATAACAACTTCTGTTCAGTTAATATAAATATTGGTCCAGGTGACTGTGAATGGTTCGTTGTTCCTGAAGGTTACTGGGGTGTTCTGAATGATTTCTGTGAAAAGTAAGTTTCCAAACTAAATTTTTTAAAAACATAATTATTTAAAAACAGTATTGTAAAGGGCAACTTACTAAAGGTAGATGGGATGTCCTAATGCATGTAACCAGTTTTCACTTACCAGTCATCAGAAAGTCCATTTAAAATGATTTGATTGCAAGCCTATCATTTTGTGTTATCAGGATTACTTTAAGATGCCTTGAAGCCACTTCATGCAATTGTAGTAGTCTTGAATTTAAAGGGTAGAAAAATGAGTTGTTTATTAGGGTCATTAAACAGTCGATACATAAGTACTTGTTCATGTGAAAGGTCTGTATTCCAAGAAAAATTGTTTTTGCTATAAATGGTTTTAGAAGTGGAAGAAATTCTATAATTGAGCACCCTCATAGGTGGTTAATAACTCAAACTTGAACATAGTACTCTTTGCTGTATCATTATGATATAAATTCTTTTTAAAAAAACTACCTAGTCTGGCAGCTTTTCCTATAAAGGAATATTATAAAATGTAATCACCTGTTTCAGATTTTGTTTTCTATAATTGAAAGAACTCACCTGGTGTAAGTGTTCCTTTCCTAGAATCCTAGAAATAGCCTTCATTTATCTGTTTAACTTGTGTTAAAGGTTACCTTGGGATTGTTTTCATTTTTAAAAAAATTTTTATGTATTTTTTTGAGACAGAGACAGACAGACATTGATTTATTTTTACACTTATTTATGCATTCATTGGTTGATTCTTGTATGTGCCCTGACCAGGGATTTAACCCGTAACCTTAGTGTATCAGGGGTGATGCTCTAACCAACTGAGCTATCTAGACAGGGCATTTTCATTACTTTAAATTGAAATGTTTATTTAAAAGGAAAGTCATCCACTCTTTCTTTTTTTAAAGTATTCCATTGTATAAGCATCTGATATTTTCAGTTAGTAATAACATTAGAAAATTATTGGAGCTAATATATTCAGTATTAATCCCCCATTCCAATTAAATAAAGGGAGAAAGACACCAATTTATGTGTGTGAGATTTTGAAAACGAAACCAGTTATATACATATTCCACATACTTATGATTTTTTAATTAGGGGTTAAAAAATCTTTTCTGTAAATAACTAAATTTAGTAAGAAGAGTAAATACAGTTGCAAAACCATATTAATCTAAAATTTCCTGTATATAAGCAAAAAGTAATCACCTTTTATTGTCTTTGCTGTTTAACCACATAGATTTCCTTCAGTGCAAGAAAGGCAAAGACATGGAATTTTAAGGTTTCAAATGCTTTGATGAAATAATTTAATTTGTATTTAATTTCATGAACCAGCAACCTGGTAGCAGCAGAGAAAGAACAGTGTAATGTAGGAAATCTCTACTGTGCTACACAAAGATTTTTATTTCTTAAACTTTGAGATAGTAGTATATTGTTGTAGCTACAGTAAAGCAATTCATGTATTTTTGAGTAGGGATTGACTATTTTTAGGATTTCATTTTCTTTCCTATCTAAATGGAAAGGTAACCTGGGAACAAAGATAATTAGAATAGGTAGATAATGTCTAAAAGTCTTGAACTTGGGGATAATAAAAATGTCAGGTTAGTATAAAGAGCTAGGTAAATTTAACTAAGTTGCAAAAATAGCACTCACTACCTTAGCGTTTCAGTATAATTTTCTTTTGCCTAAGGATTGTTTTATACTAACCAGTATTGACCATGTCCGTAGTTTGTTTTAAGACTTTAAATAATACCTATCTTGAAATAATCATTTGAGTAAATGATAAAAATGATGTTTGCTGTTTTTTAAGTTTAAGGTTGGTTTTTGTTTTGGGTGTCCTTTTTTTTTTAACACTTAATTGATAATTTGGTAGTCTTGCTTGCTTTTGGATAGAAAGTTTTCACCAATTATATGACAGCAACATAGGGTGATGTAGAGCTAGGATTTGTGTTTGTAGCCATATTTTGCTTTAAAGACAAATTTTTCTGGACTGTATCTTAGCCATATCACAAACAGTAAGCCAATCCTTATCCCCTTGCAATTAGGCTATTGTTGGCAGTCTGTTCTAGAATTTTAAGAGCAGCCTTGTATTTTTTGTTTTGTTTTGTTTTGTTTTTTTAAGGAAAAAAGTAAGACTAAGATTCCATCTAAATTACAGATTGGTAAGCTTTTCATAAAGGTCCAAATAATAAATATTTTAGGCTTTGCAGTTCATACAGTCTCTGTCACAGTCATGTCATTGTAGTATGTAAACAGTCATATCATATGTAAATTAAGGGTCATGTCTATATTTTAATAAAAATTTTCATTTATAAAACGAGGCAGTGGGCTGGATTTGCCAACCCTTGATACAAACAAAAAAATGAAATTTAAACCAATGAAAATAATTTAAAGATACACTTTATCATATCCTTTAGCACAAGACACATAAATAAAGTGAAGACTAGTTCTTAGATCTTAAGCAAAGGAACTTTCCACTCTGGAAGTTTTTCATTCCCCAAAATGTGAAATCTAAAGTATAAATTGAATTTTAAGAAATTCTTTGGTTGAAGTTGCTACATAGTTTTAAAAATATTTCATATTATATCATGATGAAGTAGATTAACAAGAAGGTAGATTTTAAAATAAAAGCTTAATAATGTGGTCTTTAGAATGTTTCCAAAGTATATTGGTGTTGGTGGCAGTGATATTGTTATTTGTGCATGTGTGTGATCGTTCCTTTTTCATAGTCAACCAGTCATGAAAACTGTACAGAGACTGACATCCTATCTCCCTTTCCTGCTTAAGATTCAAAATAGCAGTAGAGACCATCTCTGTTTTCTACTTTACCTCAGAAATACAAGTTCCTAGTACTTAATATTGGCCATAGTATTTCTGTTTGTGAATTTAAATGACTTGATGTCTGCTCCACCTTCCATTACCTTTTAGAGATTTCTCAGTACTCCAGAGAGAAGGGTTCAGTAGCAATAGCCTTTAGTAAAGTGAAATGAAAAGTTAATGTATATAAGTGTTGCTTAAAAGTAGTTTTGGATGTCATTTGGATCTTTAAAAAATTATCTTAAGGTAGTAGTACCGATGTTTGGTTAAGTCATCCAGCACTTGACTGTAATTAACTTTACTCACTTTATATATGGCAGTTCTTATTGTACAAGTAATTAAGTTTCAATGCAATGAGTGAGCATATTTTTAAAACGTTTGATATTGTCTTCCAGTCTTGTAAGGAGCTTAT
The DNA here is from genome assembly GCA_004024845.1 of Tonatia bakeri. NCBI lineage: Eukaryota > Metazoa > Chordata > Mammalia > Chiroptera > Phyllostomidae > Tonatia > Tonatia bakeri. The sequence goes on from PVIA01001877.1 coordinate 190,559, forward strand.
TAAAATACTTGATCGATTGCATTATTTTTTCTTATTTCAGAAATAATTTGAATTTCCTAATGGGTTCTTGGTGGCCCAACCTTGAAGATCTTTATGAAGCAAATGTTCCAGTGTATAGGTTTATTCAACGACCTGGAGATTTGGTCTGGATAAATGCAGGCACTGTTCATTGGGTTCAGGCTATTGGCTGGTGCAACAACATTGCTTGGAATGTTGGTCCACTTACAGGTATTTTAAAGAATATGCTAAAAAAGTTTAATTTATAAGGGATTGTAACTGATAGGTCTTTTTTTTTTTTTCTTGGAATATACCCCACTAAAAATTGGAAGAAGAGTCTGCTAGAATAAAATTTTAATTTTGTAGTACAAGAAAGTAAATTCAAGACTGTAATTCTCAGCAAATAACAAATTTATGTCTTTATATACAAGGAAAATGTATATATTTTTTTTCAAAAACAGTAGACATTTATTATTTCTCATATAATAGTCCAGAATGGGTATTTGTTGTCTGTGGGTGGCTTTCCTCCATGCGATGATTAGAGTGCTTTGTTTGTCTTATAAAAGAAACCCTTTATGGGAGAAAGCAGAGTAGAATAGTTACTCATTCTTTTTATCTGGCATCAGGTGAATAGCCCCATAAGTCAAATTCCATTTGGATAATGCCTGCCTTCAGTCAGTAGATAGTTAAGATTAAGAATGTGGCCTTTGGAGCCAGAAAGCCCTGGATTAGGACCAGAACCTGGCTCTTGCAACTTGGGCAAGCTATATAACCTCTCTGGACCTCAGTTTTTTCATCTGTATAATGAGGATAATAAAATTTAAAAGGTGATGGTAAAGATTGAATGAAATAATGTATTAAAATAGCTCAGCACAATGCCTGGCACATAGTTATAATAAGCACTCTTTACATGATTGCTGTTATTATTACTATAATTATCAGAAAAAAACATAAAATTATTTTTGTAATGTTTTGAGATTTTCAGAATTGGTGTTGATGATATCACCCAAGAAGGTGATAATGGTTATCTTCATATATTTTGGTACTTTGGTGCTTTATAACTTTTTTTTTTTTCCTAGCCTGCCAGTATAAGTTGGCAGTGGAACGGTACGAATGGAACAAATTGCAAAGTGTGAAGTCAATAGTACCCATGGTTCATCTTTCCTGGAATATGGCACGAAATATCAAGGTCTCAGATCCAAAGCTTTTTGAAATGATTAAGTAAGTGCTTTCTAAAACTGCTGTAGTCCCTCTCTTTTGGGGGAGTGTTAACTATTCAATACTCTCCCCCTCACCCCAATAGAAATATGTTGACATCAAATGGTCCACAAGTCTAGAAAAATATAATACAAGAATCCACATGTGAAAAGTATTTTTCCCTTGCAAATAGTCAGTACACTGTGGTGTAAATAGGATCAAAGGCATACAAATGACTTTTAAACCAGTAGATTCAAAAACCTGTGCTTCCTCACTACCTTCTGAACCACCTGATTCCTAGAAGAACTTTAGTTTTATTATTAAAAGATAGCTCTTAATATTGGGGTAGGAAATGACATCACGAAATACTTGCTGGTGCAGAGAAATTAGCATTTAATGTAGGAATTTGAATAAAATGTTAATTATTTTAATGTTTTAAATTAAATCATCTGCCTTATAATTGTCCCCCTTTTTAGCTGCTTTAAACATGTAATACAAGTTACTTGAATACTTATGTCTTAGTAGGTTTCTAAATTATTGTAAGTTTCTATCCTAGCTATTTTGTAAATCTGTTTACAAGTAACATATTCAAGTATAGTGCTATATATATAGCAGTGTTTCCCTAAGTTGTGTTTTCTACCATTACTACCCATGCCCCTAAAAGGTAGGGAATTCTAGTCAAAGAAATATGGGAAATGATGAATTAGGTGAAGTTCCATTCTTTCTTTTTTTATGAAATGTTTTAAAGACTAAGGGTTGGTGTGTTTTGTGAATGGGGAGTAGGGTTATAATGTATTATATTTCTCCAACCTGTTTGTTTAATTATTATCTTTTGAAGACTTGATCTCCTCAGAAACTCATTTTGGAATGCACTGCTTTATACTCACTGATAAAACATAATACTTACATTAAGTATTTTTTCTGCAACTATATTAATTTGGTTCTGACCATGTTGTTTTTAAAATACTGTCTTTTCAAAGTAATCATGACTTATTAAAATGATTTCAAGCCTAAGTCTAAAATTTTATTCAAATAAAAGTTGTGTGGCTAAGGTAATATGCCTATGGATTATCTTATCATACAGTCCTTTATCAGTTGCAGTGTTTTTTCTAGTCCTGGGCAGAAGTGGTAGGAGGTGACAGAAAGTAACAAAAACTAAATCATAGCAAAGCCATGTACAAAGCCTTGAAAAAGTATAATGCTCTATGCATGTAATTGGTAGTGGGGTATTGGAGGGATACACTGTTATATCTCAGAACAGTATGTGGTTATGAATAGTAAATTCAGGGTTTCTTACATGGAAAATATTGTCTGAAGTCACTAAAGATGTTAAGTTGGAGATAGACATAAACTAGAGGCTAATTCAGATCACCTGAAGGTAAAGTGATGGTATGGTATAGAAACCATTTATTCAACAGCTATATAGAATGAAAACAACTCATTACATTTCAGATAGAGTAGGATTTTATAATTGTAAAGGATTTTGAAGGTTATTAAAGTTCTAGTTAATGCAGTAATCCCTTCTATAGCATTCATAACTTGCGGTCATCCAGCAATATCTTGAACCTTTTCATTACTTCACTGTAATTCTTGGAGATTCTTTGCAAATTGGCCTAAAATCTACTTGGCATTTGGTCCCAATTCCCTAAGTATATTTGGCGTTCATGTAGAATGAATCCCATTCAACAGGTGTTTGAGAAGAAGCTCTGTGCCAAACACTGTTCTAGGCACTGATGATAGATAAACTGGAGTGAAAGTTAAAATTCCTTACCTCAGAGGACTTAATTTCTAGTGGAACAAGACAGATCTCCAGGTAGATAATTCAATGACTGATAAGTAATATGAATAAGATAAAATAGATAATATTTGGGTTGGGGGTGTAGCGAGAGTGCTGCTTTTTTTAAAGTGGTCAGGGAAGGTGCTTGAGAAGATGAGTTTTGTGCTTAGACCTTAATAATGAGATGGAGTCACATATGCAGAGATCTAGGAGTAGAACATTTCAGGCACAAGGAACAAAGGGATGCTGAATTGGGAACAACTTTGGCAGGTTTATGGGACAAAAAGGCTAGTGTGCTGATAGCAGAATGAGAGAAAAAGGGGTGGTAGTTGGCAGTAAGCTCAGTGAAGTGAACAGAAACTAGATTGAACATGGACATTTCCATGTCCATGTTTGGACATGGACATTTAGGACATAGTAAGTTTATGTATTAGTTCTAGATGTTACAGGTTACCATTAGAGGATTTTAAACAGACAAGGGATAGGTTCTAATTTAAACTTAAGAAAATGAATCTGTTGCTTTGTAGACAATAGATTCCAAGGGGCAAGGTTACAGGAGGGAACATTTAGGAGGCAGTTTTAACAGGATAGACTAACCCAGACAGATATTTATCCATGAGGGTGGAGAGATCAAACTACGGACTGTGGTGGAGCTGAAGTTTACAGGACTTGCTCATAGATTGGGTGGTGGGGAAAGAGAAAAAGGTGAGTTCATTGTCATAGTCTATTCTTACCTGGTCTTCATTGATTTTAAACATTGCTTACCTCTGTCATCTTTTCCATACATCCTTTTAAGTTATCGTTGTCCCTCTTAATATTTGAAATGTTGAGTGTTGACACTTGTGTCATCTTTGTTATAAAGTTGTCTGTTATAGAAACTGCATACATATGATTTGGATATTTTTTTCACCAAAAATCACTGGTGATACTGTTGTTCCTCATACCTTCCTTATGTTTTTTTAAAACTTAAATGCACTTACATATTTATCTTACTCCATTTTTACCCTACAGTACAAAATGTCCAATCACTTAAGTCTTGATTTTATACTAACAGTTCTGCACCCATCTTGCATCATCATGAGATGTGATTGTCAAAGTCTTTTTGTTATCATACTGATTGAAAATGTTAATCATAAATCCAGACCCCTAGGCTTGCTTTATACACTTCCTTTTAAAAATAATCACTCAGCTATTGCTAAAAATGTACTTTTCATCAGTTAACAATACTCTCTTTTATTTATACTTCCTTTCATTTGTACTTTTTTTCACTTAGTTACTTGCCAACTGTATCCAAGACTCTGGGCTAAGCTCTGAGAATGGGTGTGTGTGTGTGTGTGTGTGTGTGTGTGAGAGAGAGAGAGAGAGAGAGAGAGAGAGAGAGAGAGAGAGAGAGAGATGTATATATCTCGTGTAGATCCTGTCTTGAAGTAAAAATTTGTGCATATAAATAAATACACTGAAAGAAATACAACTGATCCCCTGGATTCTTTCTAGGCCCAGAGAGCCAGAGAAATCTGTGTATTTTGGGAGGCAGATATGTTGTGTGAAGGGTGAAGATGTAGAGGTAGGGTGAGAAAGTTTTTGTTGGTTTTTAACTAGTACGATCTAATTTAGGTTTCATAAAGATCTACTTTCTAGTAGTTAAATAAATAGAATAATCTTCTGGATGATAAGAGAGAAGAGTAAGTCAAAGATACTTCTGGTTTTCAGGTCTGACCTTTACATGGTTTAATACCTGTTAATAAATCAAGCTTGATATTTAGCCAAGCAATAAGCAAAATGCTCCCCAAATTATCTCATTTATACCTCTTATCATCCCAAGGTTACCCACTTGATTAGAACCAGGGTTTAAGCTCATATCTGCCTTATGTAAAACCCACTTGTATGTATCTATGCCATAGGATTTTATTTTGGGGCAAGGGCAAGATTGAAGAGCCAGTAAAATAGTTGGAAAAAGCTGTTTAACAGAGGCTGTAGGAAATACAGAACTCTTACACAGCAGTCAAAGTCAGAGCTGACTGGCCAGGGGGTCTTCCATCTAGTGGTTTGTAATTGCCTTGAGAGGAAGAAGAGAATTCTGGGGACACAACTTGGGAAATTCATCTATTGAGTATTTAAGAAAAGCAAATAGTTGAATTAGATAAAGGTCAGAAGAGAGCATGGAAAATATATTGTTACAAAAATAGAGACGGAGATCTTTTTTTCACAAGCTCAGTTTTACTGTAAAATTGTAGCCACATCATTTCTTTGGTCCTCAAATCTAGTATCCTGCTGCCCTGGCTGGTGTGGCTCAGTGGATTGAGCGTTGGCCTGTGAACCCAAGGGTCATTGGTTTGATTCCCAGTGTAGGGCACATGCCTGGATTTTGGACCAGGTCTCCAGTAGGGGACTCGCCAGAGGCAACCACACATTGATATTTCTCTCCTCTTTCTCCCTCCCCTTCCCTCTGTCTAAAAGTAAATAAATAAAATCTTTTTTAAAAAATCTAGTATCCTGTCAACAAAGGTATTGATTTGTTCTGGCTTCTGTGAGCAGTACCAATTGTCCCTCCTTTTTGTAATCCTCACCCAAGGACATGCTTACTGATTTTAGAGAGGGAGAGGGAGAGAAACATACTAGATCAGTTGCCTCTTGTACATGCTCCAGACCAGGGACCAAACCCGCAACCTAGTCACGTGCCATAACATGGAATAAAACCCATGAAATTCTGGGTTATGGGACGATACTTCAGCTGACCTAGACTACCAATTCTTAAGAAGTGGTATTCTCTCTTATCATTTCTTCCTCTGCTTTGAGTCATTTTCTTAATCCCCTGTTCATTCTACCATCCCTAGAAATGTGGCTTTCTACCTTTAATATGTCCCTGTCACTTCTTGTTGAGGTCTCCAGTGACCAACTATTTTAAGCATATTAAGGCAGAAATATAAACTTTCTTCAAAGTCCCCATTTATACCTCAAATCTGACCCCCACTTACCTTGTCAGTCATTTTTCCCAATGCTGCCTTGAGACCTTGAATTTTCTACTTACTTTTATCACTCTCTTTCCTATTTTAAACCATCGTTAATATGGACTGCAACTTTTACACCTCCTCTCTTTTTTCTTTCAATTATTTTTTAGTAAAGCATAAATTTGGTATACATTGAGCATATGAGTTGTATAGGCTATTTAAAAATATACTTAAAAATACATATCAGTGAGATATAAGAAGTGGAATGGAGAAGATATACAAATGCAGTTCTCTTCCTTAACTTCCTCCCTGTAAGTTATTGTTTTTAATTCATAAATACTGTGAATCTACAATGTATGATGTTTAGGTTTTCACATTAAGCAACAAGTCTGCCCAATCAAAAAGAATATAAGCAAAATTTGCCTTGGACTTTCTCATCCACTCAGCTGACTCAATGAGCTCTACCCAATTCTTTTCATTCTTTCATATTTGATACTTGTCATGAATTGAGCCGATGTTCAGGTATTGTGCTATGTGATAGAAATATTTGATCACCTCTCTAGTACTTAAATGGGAAATAGTCAAAACATTAAAATACATGATCTTTACTATAATGATGGAAAAATTTGTTTAAAAAAAAGTGAAGAGCCCTGACTGATGTGGCTTAGTGGGCTGGGCATTGTCCCACCAATAGAAAGGCCACCAGTTCAATTCCCAGTTAGGGCCCATGCCTGGGTTGCAGGTTTGGTCCTAGGTTGAGGGCCATGTGAGAGACAACCAATCAATGTTTCTCTCTCTCCCTATCTTTCTCCCTCCCTTCCCCTCTCTCTAAAAATAAATAAAGTCTTTTTTTTTTTAATGGGAGAAACACAGAGGGAGGCATTTCTGAAAGAGGGGGACATTCAGGAAAGGTTTCACAAAAGTATTGCAGTTCCATAATTCCTTATCCTAAACTCTTTAGGCCAAACATGTTTTGATAGTTAGAAATCTTAGGATTTAGTAAGCTAATAAAGTACATTTACAATGTATTTTACCTTCCCAACAGGGTCTGTGGCAATGTTTCTGCGGTAAAACATATAGTCACTCTGATGAGCTAGGTGAAAACTATAAAAAGCCTCAGGTCAAGTTTCAACATCAAATGATTTTATGAAAAATTTGTAGGTTTGTAGTAGATTATGAACCCGTATTTATATTAAGTGATTTAATAATGGGAAATGATATTACCTCCTATTGTCGGCCCTCCTTATTTTGAGAATGAATTACTTGCGGTTAAACCAGTCAACATCATTCTTTCTTTTTTTTTTTTTTCTTTGCATTTTCAAAATCAAATTGGGTCTTTTAGAGCCCTGCAATTTCATAGCATCCTTTAAGTCATTGAGTAAATCTCCTTCAATTTTTATATCCTGACTATTTTACTAAAATACACCAATCTTTATATTCCACATTCTTCCAGATGCCTCCTACATTACCATGATTCAAAAGAATATTATTTTGATTACTTCTTTCATTTCATAATGCAGTGAACTTGACTTAAAAAGTTCACAGCCTAACTCCTTAGGAAATTTTTAGTGGAACCTTGTGGCATAATTTCTTTTTTGATTTCCTTTAACTTTTTAAATGAAAAATATTTTTTTGCACATGCCCCATATATTGCAAGCAAACTTAATTTCTCTTTCTTTAGACAAAGCTTTTAAATGTCCCTCAGATTTAAAGCCTACCTGTTAGTTGTTGAGTTTTCTGTATCATTGGCTGTTTTTAAAGTAGAGCAGTCTTGCACAAAGAAATGAATTAAGGAATAGTTGTAAACATAAGGTTGCTGATCTCTTTAACTCATTGAACTATGATAGTTTTTCTGTGTTGGTATAACTTATTCTCCTTTAAAATATATAAAATTTGCATATTATGCATTGCTACATGCCCACAAAAGCTGTTCACCCTTTTTCTCCTTTTTTTTTGAAAATTTTTTTAAACTGTAAAAATGTTTGAAAGACTAGTATAGTATAGTTAATACCTACATAACCTCATCAGGAGTCATCAGATAACTCTGCCACAAACGCCCTCCCCTCTGGCAGGCATCATTTCGTTCTCTGTGTCTGTGAGTCTGTTTTTGTTTTGTTTTGTATTGTTCTTTAGATTCCACATATAAGTGAAATCACAAACTTAATTTCTTTTATCATTTTGTCATTCTTTTCCCATTTTATAAAGTATTCTTTTTATTTTAGTTTTTAAAAGTATCACCTTATATTCACAATAGTGACACTTGATGTGATTTTTTTGTGCCTTTTGTATATGTGTAATCACTATATATTCATTATTTGCCTTTCCTTTTTAATTTTTTTAAGTGTTAGAATCTGTGCTATTTAACATCCCAGTGAAATATTATAGACACGGCAGTATTGTATAGTTGTTTGTAGTCCAGCTTATGTTCATGTCTTAGATTCTCTATTTTTACTGGCTGAGGGACCAAGGGCAAATTACTAAACTTATTACTCTTGTTTACCTTTCTGAAAAATGAGGATGATAATTTTATCTTTCTAATATAACTTATGAATATTATGTAGGTCTCAGAATAAACTTAATATTAATTATGGAAACCTCAATCACCCTTTTTTTTTTTTTTTTTTTTTTTTTAAGGAAAGTTAATATTCGTGGATCTAGTACGGTGTTTCCCAACTGTGGGCAATTTTGCCTCTCCTTGCCCTTGTCCCCAGGGGCCTTATGGCAGTATCATGATTAGAGTGGCAGGAGTGCTACTAATACTTTGTGCATAGAAGCTAGGGATACTGCTAAAAATCCTATAGTGTACAGGACAGTCCCCCCCCCAACCCAGCACGTACACATAACAAAGAATTATCCAGTGCAAAATAACAATAGTGCTGAGGTTGAAAAATTCTGACTTAATGGAACCTAAACTAAACTTTTAAATAATTCGTTTTGTGTTCTTTTTGGTGTAACTATTGCACTTTCAGTTGGCACTCATTGTACAATTTTTTCAAATTAAAAAAGTAGCTTCAATTTAGTAATTATATAATTACTTTAACACAATTTATGGATTTTATTTGTGAAGTTCAGATGTAGATCACTTTTTGTGATCTAATCTAGTCAAAGTGATCAGATCAAACAACTATACAATACTGCCATGCCTATAATATTTCACTGGGATGTTAAAAAAGTGATCTACATCTGACCACTTTTATTAGGCACTAATCTAATCATTTATATGGCATGTAGTCCTCATAATAGCACTGTAAGTTAGGTGCCCTTTTTTTATAGTTGAGCAAACTAAGGCACAGTAAGTTTGTGTGGAGCTAGGATTTGAACCCATGCAATCTAGTTCTATAATCTGTGCTCTTACCTACCCTGAAGCTTTCTCTCTGGTTTTTTAAGGCTTTAATTATAAAAACATGATGCCCTGGCTGTTGTGGCTCAGTGGATTGAGTGCCGGCCTGCGAACCAAGTGTTGTTGGTTGGATTCCCGGTTGGGGCCCATGCCTGGGTTGCAGGCCAGGTCCCCGTTGGGGGCGGGGGCACATGAGTGGCCACCACACATTGATGTCTCTCCCTGTCTTTCTCCTTCCCTTCCCCTCTCTCTAAAAGTAAATAAATAAAATCTTTAAAAAAATAAAAACATGGTGGTTTGTGAAGTTGTTATTATACTAGTGTATTAGAAATTTTACAAATTTTTGACATGTTTTCCAACTTCACCACTTTATGAAACGAGGTTTGCCCTGGTTTTTACTTGCCTGATCATAATAATCACTTGAGACTCTAATTAAAAGAGATTTCTAGGGTCTTTTTCTAACGAGATAATTTAAAGCTCAATGAAAAGAACCCTGGAATCTCTTTCACGGTGGCATAGATGAATCCTGTGATCAGGCAACTTAGGGACTCCCTAAGATTAGAGAAAGAAAGATTAGATTTCTTTCAGAACTAATATTTTCTGATTATTGTCCTACCTACATAATATACATTTTATCACAAGCACAGAAGAGTTGGATAGGAATTAAAGCAAACTGTATTAATTCCATTTTCCCATTAATTTCCATTTTTAAATGGATAAAGGAGATATTCTACAACTCTAGTCAAAGCCATTTGGCCTAAGAATTGAACAAGAGGGTATAGTTATGAAGACCAATCCATAGTTAATATAGATCCTAGCATTGTTGCCCAAGGCGATCTTCTAATAATACACTATTGGGTTACATATACTATGTTTTGTGATAACATGAAGCAGACAAAATCTAAAAGTTGTAAAACTCTACTTTCTCATGGTTAACATATATTTTTCTTTAATGCTTGTTTTTTCTACCTGAGAGTTTAAAGCTAAGATACTCATTTTATCATTGACTGAGACCTTGATTTTCCGCCATGTGGTTGGTTTAAATGACTGTTAGATGTCTTACTGACATTTAAACCCTCGCTGTTGTCGAAGGGGGAATGCAACCCTAGAGTGACAGGTGGCATGTATGTTAATGAGGGCTCAGGTGTTGGCTGGCTTTCCCTGCATGGCTCTTTCATTAAGAGGGATTGTACAAGGCAAAGCACCTCTAGGTATACTTGAATTTATACACCATCTATTTCTTAGTGGCTGAGATTGTTACCATAATGACTTTAAAAGTGCCATATCAAGTTAACCCATGCCTCATCTGCCTCTACACTGGTATTTGGGAACTTAGTTTGTAGTCAGGTTGCCTCCAGAATGTCAGAGTAATTCCCAGTGTTGTCTTAACTTCGATATAATATTATATCGCTTATGGCTTTGTTTGTTTATTTTCCTGACCCATAAACCTCATCCCAAGATTAAAATCTTGTAAGAACAGTCATTTGTTCCCTAAGTAATCTTTGCTCTTGGCATTTCTTCTGCCTGGAAAGTGCCTCCCTCCTACCTTTCCTTCCTGCTTACATCTAAATGGACAACTTCTTTATGCACTTCTGTGATTTCTACCTCCCCTTGTTTGAAGATGAGTTCTCCCTTTTTACCATCCTTGGTATACTATGTCTATTTATCTTTTGCCTAATTTATGAATATATTGTATGTGATCATTTGCCTCATATTATCCTCTTCAGTTTTCTTATTCTGATATTTTAAGTGTATTTTCATTTCTATTTGCATATTGGTTTTTGAGTGGACTTAGAGACTACTCTGTAACCTCAAATACACCAAGCCCTCAGTCAGCCTTTTCTTGGTTTTCTTCCAAGCCAGAATTTTCTTTAATATTCTGCCATTCTATGGTAGTCTTTCATCCAAATAACTAAAAACAGAGGTTAGAACCTGAAACCGCATTGATTCTTACAAGTCTAAGAATTCCCTGCTTCTCTAATCTCCTGAAATTATTTCTGACCCTATTTCTAAAATGCATTTATTAAAAACAGCATATCTTCTACATTTTTACAGTTATTGCTAGTGATTTAATATGTTATTTTATAACAAATTGAATTCTTAATTCCTGTAAGGTAAAAATGACAGGAAATGACAACCTTGATTTTTCTTTTCTTTTTCTTTCTTTCTTTTTTTTTTTTAGCTCTTTAGTACACTCAAATATCTTTATGTAAAATCAAAGTCTAGGGTTAATCAAAAAAGAAGAGATTACTGTTAAGTCTTGAATATTATATCTTATCTTCCCTAGGATCCTTTTAAATCTCTGTATTTTCTAGTATTTCCCTACCCTTCAGTGGAATCATTCTTTCTTTAGGACCTGCTCATTGCTGTGGACTTCAGAAGAGTACCCTTCCCTCCCTCTCTCTTTCTCTCTCTCGTCTCCTCCTATTCCAATGGCTACATTTTGAAAATGGGAAGGAACAAACAATTTCAGTGTTAAGGGCAAGGAGAAAACTATAATTTGGTTATTCATTGTCAGATCAGATTAATAGAGCTGTTTTCTAGGGTTCTAATATCTCACAGAATAAAAATTCTGGAGCTGTGATTTTAGACACAGAATATTCATGGCCTAGTATTACTAGCAGCCCTATCTCTAACCCTTTACTCTTTGCAGGGAAGTAGTATATTGCCTTTTTCTAGATGAAACTAGCATACTAACCATAAATTATAAATTGCCATTTAACTGCCAATGTAATCAGTAGCATTGCAGTTAAAAAGTTAATTTGCTGAGTAAAGAGTGGGATAATCATACTCCACAGAACCAAGGCTTTGTGTTTGGGGGAAAAGACCTGCACTGAGTTTATCTCATCTTCAAAAGAGAAGAGAAGGAGAGGGTAAGAAGATGTGTGAGAGTCATTGTGATAGTCTTATAACGTAAGACAAATTTCATTTCTGAGCACTAGTCTCCACATTTGCAAGATCAAGATAATAATGCCTCCTGCACAGAGTTGTTAAGAGGCCTAAGTGGCATGATATGTGTTAAGTACTTAATACCATGCCTCCTGTCTGGTTCTTATTCTTCATTCTGTATTTTTATTTTATTTTATTATTTTTGTTTGTTCCTGCATGAGAGCATAGTAGAGTCTGCCATTCTTCCAAGGGTATCTTACAGGGTTCTAGGCATTATTTTCTTATGAAAGAGACCTTATTTTGAAGCCCTAATTGGCTAACTTTTTCAGTAAGATCAGTGCCTTCAGGGGTGAATTGTATGAGACACAGGGAAAGAAGGAAAAGGGAAAGAGTGATATACTGTTCAAGAGCTAGCAGCATAGTCTAAATTACATTCTCTCTCTCTCTTTGCCATGATCTAAGTTTTTACTTGCTACCTTCCTGGCACATTTTCACAAACACATACCACAGTATGCACGTGTGCGCGCGCACACGCACACACACAAGAGCTGTCCTAGCTTGGATTTGCAACCATACTCTAAAGTTCTTTTTTTTTTTTTTTCTAAATAAGTTAAATGTACAAGAATTGTTGAACAAAGTGAGATATTCTTATGATACTTAATAAATTTGCCTCACAACTGTGAAGTTGATATTGTTTTATGTTTGTTGAATAAATTAACAAGTTTTACATATATTTTTAGTCATCTTTTATCCTCGCTTAATAAAGTGATAACTTTAACTTAGTCTCATAAAATAACAAGGAAATGTAAATTAAGAGAAATTAAATATGCTGTTAATTATCATACTCTAAATTTAGTTTTTAAGTAATCAAATGTTTATTGAGCACCTACTATATGCCAGGCACTGTCATAGGCAGAGTAAACAGCATGAATAAAACAGATAAGGCCTTTGTTTTCAAACAGTACTCAGTTGCTAAACTCATTTCCTTTTCTTTGGGGTATTTCATTGTCTCCAGATTTTAGAGGCAAAAGTGCCTCAGAGATCATTTAGTCCAGCCTCTTTGTTGAAGTGGAGAACCTGAGCCACTAAGATTCAGAGGAGAGTAAGAGAATTTAGCAGACAATTCCAAGTAATGAGAGCAAACCTGTAGGAAAATCAGCACAAATTGTGAGAATTCACTATATTGTTAGCATCATAAGTATGTGTTTAGAAAAGGTACAAATTATAAGAAAAGTTCAGTTGTGTTAATATAAATAAAAGATTCCACTATATTATTTTCAAGTTAAAATAGAGGATTTAAATGTCTTTTTTCTTCATTAGTGCAAGAGTGAAACCAGTTTGGTTTTCTGCATATACACTCAAAATAATTTCCAAAGCAGCTATACAGATAATGCTGTTTATGATTATCTGGGTAGTGTTGATAGAAATAATGTGCCTTCCTGCCTTGCTAGAATCATAGCAGTTCAGATCTGGAATTCAGATCCCTTATTTCAAGGATGAGAATATTGACTCCCAAAGAGGTTAACTGACTTGCCCAAATAAGAGCCAAAATTAACAGCTTACATTTAAGCAAGGAATCAGGTTTTATATATTAAGATCATTATAGTTTTATGTTCAGATGCAAATTATTCTCAGCTTTAAATCATCAAACCTGCTGAACATAAACCTTATTTTATTTTTTTTTAATCTGAGAATGAGAAATTGACAAAAATAAAGTCACAAGTATTGGAATGGAGTCTCTTAGCATTATTTCTAATAGTATATCTTTTGTGCTAAAGAATATTCAATATTCAGTTGCTGGTCACAAATAATTTTTTCCCCACAATAGGTATTGTCTTCTAAGAACTCTGAAGCAATGTCAGACATTGAGGGAAGCTCTCATTGCTGCAGGAAAAGAGATTATATGGCATGGGCGGACAAAAGAAGAACCTGCGCATTATTGTAGCATTTGTGAGGTAAATGACTGTTCTCAGCCACCTTGTTTTATAAAGCCCTTCACCGCTCCAGTTTCTCTTTAGTTATTTTTAAAAATGTATTTAAAATTTCATGCAATACATTTTACTGAAATTGACAGGTTTAATTTTATTTTCTTATTACTTAGCTATTATATTAAAATTTAATCTGGTGATATATTATTTTACTAAATATGAGTTATAACCCTAAAAGTAGCTACTACAGAGTCATTCATCTGTTAGATATTTATTTAACAGATGATAATCATCAAGAACTTAGTCTTGAGATTTTAAACTGAAAACAGTCCAGAAGCAGACAGATGCCAATAAAGTGGATGTACAGGGTCTGGCAGAAGTACTGCCTGCTTAAGTGTAGTTGGTAGGGTAATAATATATGTGTAATAATTTAAAGTTTTAATTTGAACATTTCACCTAAAATGTCATGTGGTGAGCTTGAGTGATAGTGATATGTTATACAGAATTACATGCTTATGATTTTGTAATAAAATAGGCATTATTTGTGCTGGACCCCGTAGTTCATTATTATAGCTCCAGGAAGATCGAGGTTCAGTCCTGTCAGATGCAATTCACAATACATTGGTCAGTCTTCTTCTGAAGCCAGTGCTTGCAGAGATGCAGAAATAGTGAAGATATGGTACCTGAAGGAGCTTCCTTTCTACTCCAAGAACACAAATTGTAAACAATTAATTATAATGTACATGAGACTTGTAAATGCAAAATTGGTCTTACTGTTAGGATAACAGTGAGGGTTAAAAATGACCAAATTTTTGTATCTATTGTTGCCATAAGAGTTCACAAAAGTATTAACATTAGAATCCATATTTAAGGCTGACCGTGACTTCAGAGGGCTAAAAAATGCTGAGAATTGGAGGTAGAATGAATGTTGTTATGAGCTATAATAACAATATGGGAAATGGAATGGCTTATTCATAAATGGATAAGTAGTCCAATGTGACTGGAACACAGACTATACTAATTATACTCATAAGTCTAGGTAGTAGGAAACTTACAGAGGATCTTGAATGACTGAAAGGAATTTGCTATTTATTCTGAGGTCATTGAAGCCATCAAAAGATTTTGAGAGGAAACCAACTTGTATATGTGTTTCAAAGAGAGAAGTGATTTGAAAAGATGGAGGTAGGAAGCTATTGCAGAGGTCTTAAGTAAGAGTTGTTATCTTAAGTCCTAGGCCAGAATTCTAAATTATTTCTTAGATAAAATCTGTGAGACAGCTTCTTAAGTGGCAGAAGTGAGGGACAGGCTGAAGGATGCTCACAAATTTTCTAGCCCAAATCACGAGTCATGTTGTTGCCCATTGGTGGTAATGGAAGACATGGTGAACTCTGGGGTTTTGATTGACATAACTTTTCAAAGAAGACATGAAGTGATGAGAGTTTTCTGTCATTGAATAAATTCAAGGATATGCCAGAGATATTAATGAACCATTCCAAGTCTTGAAGTTCTCTAATTCTGTCATTGGCTTTTATTTTAAATAATCCATCTGCTATTTAACATCGTATCACCTGGCCAGAGTAAGTCATTAGGAGCTTAGACAGATTCTAATTAGGTGTGTTATACCTCAGGAAGATAAATGTATAAGCTTTCCAGTATTTCACAATGACTCCTATCCTGCAGTGTTATTCCTTATCCTGCCTGAACCTTAGCAACTCACCGTTCTTTCTGTATAAGATAACAGGTATTATTTCTAAAATCATACTATACTCATGAGTTCACTTTTCGTTTGTGCTCATACTCCTTAACATGAGGCTTATAGCTATATACTTACTGTCATTTACCTGTCAGTTTCCTCATCTATAAAATCAGATTATATTCATTCAGCAAGTATTTTGAGATTTAGCTAAACACTAAGCATTGTGGTATGCCCTGGAGGTGCAAAGGTGAGTAAACATAGTCTTATCTTTGAGAAGCTCAGTCTGTAGGGGAAGACTAATATCTACCTGTACATAGTGCTCTGATATAAGAAGTAAGAGGAAAGTGATGACTGCTCTTATGTGATTGTATACAGATGTTTTGGATTTGAAACCAAATACACTGGCCTTTATCCAACTTTTAAATTAGGCTTTTGTTGGTGGTTGTGATGAGTATGCCATTCCCTTAGATCACACTGCCCTGAATATACATTACCACTCATGTCTTTGGGTTTAGTTCAAAACAAAACTGGTCCATTAAAGAATCTTAAACACAGTTAAGTTTGTCTTGGTGCCTGTTTTAACTAGAAATAACTGTCCACATTTCCATGTAAAGTAGAATTCTATAATTATATTAAAGCAATATAATAAATAAATACCAGTCACTATTGAATGGTTTTTCTCTTGTATAAAATAGGTGGAGGTTTTTGATCTGCTTTTTGTTACTACTGAGAGCATTTCTCGAAAGACCTACATAGTGCATTGCCAAGATTGTGCACGAAAAACAAGCAGAAACCTGGAAAATTTTGTGGTGCTAGAACAGTACAAGATGGAGGACCTGATGCAAGTCTATGATCAATTTACATTAGTAAGTGAAATCAACATGTGAGTACATAGTTAGCTGGATAGGGAAGCAGTATTGTTTGTTCTGCCACCTGATAAGCAGGAGGTAATGAAATATTTCAGTTTTCTTTTGGTTTGTTGGATATTGCATGAGGAAATACTCGTATCATTCCCCACCACTTGCAAATATTTATTCCTATGAAGATAGCATATTTCATTTTCACTTTTCTTCCTGGGTGAGATCAGCCTAAAGAATGTCACAGTAATTATATTTTTAAAGCTTTATTTGCTTTTTGAACACTTACCATATTCTTTATGCCATCTAATGGCAGTTGATAAAGTATCTGTGTACACAGGTTATTAGTGTCAACAAAATGAATCAGTAAATGTGCTTTTAAACATACTTCTGCTTTTAGAGCTCATTGTATTTTCTAAAAATTTTGTTTTTTCCAGAAGTATTAACCTCATGGGAATATTCGATGGAGCTTAACTTCTTGCTATGTTAGAAAATCTTATGGATTCAAGTATACTTACAAATTATACAGTTTTTTTTTTATTTTAAACAGATTTTGGGAGAGAAGCATATTACTCTAGCACATCACTAGTTTTATCAATAAAAACAGACATAATTTATGAATTGTTGATTTCCTCCAATAAATTTATCTTACATAGGAGATTAAGAACTGAATTTTTGAAATTTAGCTCCTGATATTTTCATTTGAATGGTCTTCAAGATTGCTTGAAGAAGAAAATTATCTGTAGTATGTTAAACAAAATGTATTATCTAGTTGTGATAGGTTCTTAAGCCAGTCACTAATAAAAATATAATTGATTTGTTAAATTATTTTCCACAAGCCTTTTTTTTTAAGCAATCTAAAAAAAAATGGTCTACCAATAAAAATATGTTACTGACTTTTAATGGTCTTGAGCGTATGACTATTTGGTGAAGAAGTTCCCAAAAAATGCAGGTGCACTGAGTTAGGGTAATGATCTCAGACTTGTAGGAAAATTGGCTAGGGAGTCAGTAAGGGAGGTTGTACTTCAACATCATGTTGCAGGCTATTGAAACTTTCTTGAAAATTGTTTTATCCCTACCTTCATAAGCAGACTGTGTTTTCAACATTGAATTAGCGAACACTGTTAACAATTTGTATACCAAAGTAACATGTTACTTTTTTTTTAGGCTCCTCCATTACCATCTTCCTCATCTTGATATTGTTCCATGGACATTAAATGCGACCTTTTCTGCTATTCAGGAAGTAATCCGGTTCTGCACCACTGGTTTTTGTAGCTGTCCCGTAAGGCTGCTGGCTGAAAACTGTGTCTATGCAACCTTCCAAGTGCGGAGTGTCAACCAACTGGACGAGAGCACTGCTCCTACTCCAGGACTCTCACAAAGCTGATCAGCTGTACTTCAGAAAAAAAAAAATAATTATTTCCGTGTTTTGTATATATCTGACAAAACTGGCAACATCATACAGACTACTGACTTGAAGACAACCTCTTTTATATTTCTCTATTTCTGGGCTGATGAATCAGTTTTCATCTTTTCCCCCTTCAGAATTTTCCTTGGAAAAAAATACTAGTCTAGCTGATCATTTCTTTGTAAGGTAGTTAGCAATTTTAAGGCTTTCTTTGGTCAACTTTTTTTTTTTTTTTTTTTTTAATGTGAAAATTAGGTAAGGAACTTTTTTTACTGCTTTTATGTTTCTCTGCCTTGTTTTGAAACCATGACGGTTATTACACTTTTGGTTCCTAAATAAAATGTTTAAAAAATTAACAGCCAAGTCACAAAGATAATGGATTGCACATAGACTAAGGAATAAACTTCAGATTTGTGATTTTTGTTTCTAATCCTGATGTAAATTTACACTATTTATAAATACATATTTATTGCTTGAAAATATTTGTGAATGGAATGCTGTTATTTTTTCCAGATTTACCTGCCATTGAAATTTTAAGGAGTTCTGTAATTTCAAACACTACTCCTATTACATTTTCTATGTGTAAATAAAACTGCTTAGCATTGTACAGAAACTTTTATTAAAATTGTTTAATGTTTAAAGAGTTTTCTATTGTTTGAGTTTTAAAAAGACTTTATGTACAGTGCCCAGTTTTTGTTCATTTTTCAAATCTGATTATATATATTTTATATATACTTATGTATGTATATATAATATATATAGAAATCTGGATATATATGTATAAAGATTTAGAACTTAAAATTTTCTCATTTTAAGTTTCACATCTATGGTAGATTTTTGAGGTGTCTACTGTAAAGTATTGCTTACAAAAGTATGATTATTTTTAAAGAAATATATATGGTATGTATCTTCAACACCTAAAATGTCAGACTGGTTTATTGTGAAGTTGCAGTTACTGCAGTGACAGACCAATAAACAATTGCTGCCAAAATGTAGTATAATAGCAGAAACCCAATAGTGATTGAACTTAAGGGAATGTTATATGGGCTTGACAAATCCTGCACATCATCACTTAGTAGCGTTTTATATGGGGGAAAAAAATCAAATGAAGGACTCTATTTTAGAATGCAAATAAATTAAGACACTTTTTAATGTTAGGCAATTTTGAAATTTCATGGTTTCCTCCTTGCATGACATGATGGGTGGGGGTTAGTCTGCAAATGCCATATCACTAGTGAAATATAGCAAGCTATATTAGCATTAACAAGTCACTTCTAATTAACAATAGTATTTTATTTTATAGTAATAGTACCTTGTATTTGGCACATACTCTCATTTAATACTCTGTTCTTGATAACTTTCTAATATATTCCCAGGAAGCTTTTGTGAAGAAGCACAGAGAATGCTATAAATGAAATTATGTATGACTAAAGAGAATTTATACTTCTTTCTGTTAAAGTGCCATGTTGATTGCGTTAATCAAGTACTTTTTTACTGTACTTAAGAAGCAAGAGTGCTTGCCTAAGTGCTGCTCAGTATGTTTAACCATTAGTATTTTTAAATGAACTCAAGACAAACATTTTTTGCAAATAAAAGTTGTAAGCCAGCTATCCAGAAACAATGATTATAAGAATGCAAAAGCTATACCTAAATGTTTCTTAGTCAGCTCTAGTTTATCTTACATAGCATCTTACTTTCTAAGGTTTTATCAAGATAGTTATTGCCAAGATTAATGTAAGTTGTGTGACATTTAGGAGTAATTAGGTGGTAATTTCACCAATACCTATTTGGAAGTTGTATGTCAAGAATAATACTTCCTCAGCTTAGTCTTTGAATGGATAGGAGATAGAAATCAAACACCTGAAAATAACTAGATGAAAAAAGTCATATGTGAAACTGCTTTTCATTAATATCCTTTATATTCATCAATATAGCAGTTCAGCTTGCTTAACCTTATTTAAGTTAATAAAAATTTGGCTTTTGCATTTTGATATAAAATCTAAAATCCGAATTACTTTTCCAAAGTAGTAAGTTGACAGGACCTTCAGTGTACTAGCAATTGATCAACTGAAACTTGAGGTCACATAATATTAATGAATTTACCTTAAAGGAAGTATCTGGTCCTTAGAACCTGCTTATTAAATCTTTAAATTATCATATGTATTTTCAGTCAATATATTTATTTAGCAACTCCTAAACAAATCTGAATAACATGTGATTCCTGCTTTCTACCCTCCATACACACATAATATGGGAGATTCATGTAATCAGGCAAAACCTAGAAGGGGTAATAAAGGTGAATAGTATCGGGGCTTGCATTTCAGCAGGGTTTAATTTACATCAATGATCACACATTCCAGAGCAAGAGGACTTGGGAACTTTGACTAAGGGGTTTGACGAGTGTTAAAAGACAACTGGACGGGGAGGAAGGCCCTGATAATTGGAAAGCTTCCTGCCATGAGAGATGTTTATACCTGATCCTGTGATTAACATGGAACCATCCACGGAATTTATGCAAAAATACAATATTGAATTTACAGTTTTCCTGCCTGCTTTTAACACATTTGGTCTATCTTGCACATTACTTCCAGACGGATACTTCCTTTTTTTAATTTTTATAAAAAGTTCTTTGAGCCAGAGGGTATGCCTGAAAGCAAGATCTTGGGAGACATACATACTTCCTGAGGGATATTTCTAAGCACAGAAATTCAAGGGAGAGAATGTTGCAAGGATGGAAATAGCAAAGATTTGAAAGACAAAAGGTAAAGTCCACAGAACCCCTTAGATGTCTTCAGGGTGGGTGGAGGTGCTTCTAACCAGAACAGGAAATACAGAAGTACAGTTCTGGAAGTGGAAGATAATTGCTTATAGGGCATCTAAGTAGTCAGAATTAGGCCTGTGCCAGAACCATGCATCTAGCTGTCCCTTAAGGTGGTGCTTAGAGCCAGAGGACAAGATCATACAAGGAGCTGTGGTAAGGAGAAGTAATGTCAGCCTAAAGAGGAGAGAAGATTGCAAAGGAAAAGAAAGCTAAAAGAAACTAGCCTTAGGTGATGTTACACAACCTAGAGCTTTTGAAAACCACTCCATGCTGCAAAAACGAGGGTTAAAGGAATTCTTTTGGGTTGTCACAAAATGGTTGGTGACATTTATTTGCCAGGCACTTTCAGTGGAGCAACCGTCTTGATTGCCATGGATGGAGTAAAGTATTGAATTTGAAAGGAAGTGGGAGTCAGTTTGGTCTAAGACCTATGTTGGTTTTTGATGTATAGCAAACAGATCACCAGTTTTAAGCATTGTCCTGGACTGCTTTACACAGTAATAGTTCTATATATACCATGAAGAAACCTATGTGGTGTTTTGTTTTTGAAAGGAAAACATACTTTTTTAGTTATGGTATTTTTTTTAGCATGGTGCAAAGATACCTACTAGTTAACTGAGTATTTGCAAAGCACAGTGCTAAGTACTTTATATATATAATTTTTAGTCCTAACAGTGACTCTGAGTTAGGTACTGTTTTATTCCCATGTTACAGATAAGTAATTGAGGAAAAGAGAGATCATGCAACTTGCCCAAGGTTTGTAGTTAAGTGTTGAAGCTAAGATTTTCATTGTGGTAATCCAACTTCAGAGCAAGTACTGGTCTACCTCTGTCTACAGAGAAATAGGAATCAATGCTTACTCAGCAGTCATGTTTGAAAGAACCTTGACATTTTAAGTACTTAACAATAAGATGTGTTTAAATTTAAGAATGCATAATTAGGCTGGTCGTATCTTTTATAGTCCAAACCAGAACTTCTTTGAGATCAAAAGAGGACATTATTAGTAATTGGAAGGGGCCACAAAAAATGGGGATCTCCTGGGCAAGCCGGGATGTGTGGCACAGTATTTAAACTGGTCTTTAGAAAAAGCATTTTGGGGTTAGTATTGGGTTGGCCAAAAAGTCTGTTTAGTTTTTTCTGTAAAAGATATTTTTCATTTTCACCAATAACTTTATTGATTTGGCTATTTTGAGTATGCCAGCTATCTCCTGCATGGTATAACATTGATTGTTCTCGGTGCCTTGATTTGGTGACTGTAGACTGCTCTACTCGACCATGGAGCATCGTCCAGTGAGATATCTTTAGCACAAACTTCACAAACCACTTTTCACATGTTTGATCCAGTACAGCACCTCCTCCATACACTGTGGAAATCTTTTTTGTGTGTGTTTTAGTTGTGTTTTTATGTTTCTTGAAATAATAAAGCATAATATGTCAAAAATGTGTATTTTCTCCCATCAATATTAAAATGACTACACAAAAATTCACCAATTTTGATGTTTTTTTAAATGCACACTGATATGACAGCTGTCATAATACAACCTAACAATTGTTTTGAATGAATCTAAAAACAACTAAACACTACTAGAGCCATCTTACAGAAAAAAAAAAAAAACTGAACAAACTTTGGCTGACCCAATATTTACTTTCAATATCATACTCCTAGATATTTAGGTTATAGCCATGTATGTGTGTATGATGACTTCAAATAGATTAAAGCTATGGTTAATACAAAGCAATTCTCTGAGGCACACCTACTTCCAAAAATGCTTATATGTAACATCTATGAAATTGAGTAAGGGGAGAAAAGTGGAGAAAGCAAACACTGCTTTTGTAGGCTTTTGTATAGTTAATTATGGGTAAGCATTAACTGGAGCTCTCCACTTTGCTGTAGAAGAATACATTTAGCGGAGTGGAACTAGATGAGAGTTCTTTAGAAAACTTCATACATGTGATTTAAATGTCATCTTTCATTAAATGTGCTCAAATGCAAATACTGAACTGTATGCACATGCAAAGGATTCTATGTCTACAAAATGGAAATCAGTACTCAAATCAGCGATCAACAAGATTTTTCTGGTTTAAGTTACTAAGAACGTTGGGGTGGGGTGGCAGGGTCAAAAGTATATGAGATACCGGTACATCAAAAATTTCAGTAAAGAAAAACTAAGAAATACTAGTGATTTAAAAATACAATTATTAAGAACTTGGATAGTTTTTAAATATTGATCAGGCTACATAGCACCCTGTTATACACCAGTTTAAATCAGATGGAGCTCATAGTCCATGAATTAGATTTTTTTTTTAAGATTTTATTTATTTTTAGAGAGGGAAGGGAGGGAGAAAGAGAGAGAGAAACATCAGTGTGCAGTTGCTGGGGGCCATGGCCTGCAATCCAGGCATGTGCCCTGACTGGGAATAGAATTTTTCTTTTAAGACTGCATCTGCTTCTCCAGATATATCAAGAGTCCATTGAAGAGCTGTGTGTCAACAGTAGGTAATCTAGGTAACATTGGAGGCCATGTGATGCTACCACTGTGAAACTTGCATTTTTGGCTTGCTTCAGCCTCTATCTAGTCCCTTCTATTCTTTTCATTTGATTTAACTATATTTAAAAAAATACATAACATTTACATGGTTCAAAATGCAAAACTATATTAAAAGTTACTTTCAGAGAAGTCTTGCTGCCATCCTTTTTACCTTCATATTGTCTCTACCCACCAGTTTTAGGTACCATTCTTTTTGTTTGTTTTTAAACCCTTACTAAAGGACACTTTTTCAAAGCTCTTGGAGAGAGGAAGGGAGAGAGAGAAAGAAAAACATCAGCTGGTTGCCTTCTATACTCCCCAACCACTGTGCCCTGACTGGTAATCGAACCGACGACTTTTGAGTCTACAAGCTGATGCTCCAAACAACGACGCACCAGCCAGAGCAGTCATTAACCATTTTATTTAATTTATTTTATTTTTTAATTTAATTTAATTTTAATGTATTTTTTTTTAATTTTTTTTACTTTATTTTATATTTTGTTTATTTTTAGAGAGGGGAAGGTAGGGAGAAAGCGGGAGAGAAACATCAATGTGTGGTTACCTCTCGTGCGCCCCCTACTGGGGACCTGACCTGCAACCCAGGCATGTGCCCTAACTGGGGTTTTAACCAATGACCCTTTGGTTTGCAGGCTGGCACTCAATCCACTGAGCAATACCAGCCAGGGCAACCATTTTCAATTTATGAGCTCATATTTCCTTTGTTTCTTTTTTTATAACTAAATTATGCATAGCCCTAATTCCCTCTTTTTTTATACAAGGTGTAGCATGCTGCATACATTTTTTGGCACCTCGATTTTTTTTTCACTGAATATATCCTAAAAATCATTAATTCATAGTGTACCATTGTTTGCAAGTACCATCTCCTAAAAATGGATATTTGCAGGTGTTTTCATTTTTTTGCTATTTTAAATAATGTCTCAATGACATTATGCATATGTTCTTTGGTTTTTGTGGAGGTATATCTTCAGGGTAGAGTCCTAGAGTTAGTGAATATATAGTTTTGCTTGTATTGCCCTTGTGTTAAACTCACCTAAGCAATGTATGAACGTGAATATTTCTTTTTTTCCTTTTTTTATTTTATTGATTATGCTGTTACAGTTGTCCCATTTTCCCTCTTCACTCCCCTCCACCCTGCCCACCCCCTCCCACCCACATTCCCCCCTTTAGTTCATGTCCATCTGTCATAAGTTCTTTAGCTTCTACATTTCCCATACTATTCTTGCCCTCCCCTTGTCTATTTTCTACCTATTGTCTACGCTACTTATTCTCTATATCTTTTCCCCATCTCTCCTCCTCGCCCTTCCCTGTTGCTAACCCTCCATGTGATCTCCATTTCTGTGGTTCTGTTCCTGTTATAGTTGTTTGCTTTTGTTTTAGGTGTGGTTGTTAATAACTGTGAGTTTGAAGTCTTT
>PVIA01001877.1:215477-243203 GCA_004024845.1 Tonatia bakeri
ACATTTCATATAATAAGGGCTTGGTGATGATGAACTCCTTTAACTTGGCCTTATCTGAGAAGCACTTTATCTGCCCTTCCATTCTAAATGAAAGCTTTGCTGGATAGAGCAATCTGGGATGTAGGTCCTTGCCTTTCATGACTTGGAATACTTCTTTCCAGCCCCTTCTTGCCTGCAAGGTCTCTTTTGAGAAATCAGCCGACAGTCTGATGGGAACTCCTTTGTATGTTACTGTCTCCTTGTCTCTTGCTGCTTCTAGAATTCTCTCCTTCATTTTTACCTTGGCTAATGTAATTATGATGTGCCTTGGTGTGTTCCTGCTTGGGTCCAAATTCTTTGGGACTCTCTGAGCTTCCTGGACTTCCTGGAAGTCTATTTCCCTTGCCAGATTGGGAAAGTTCTTCTTTATTATTTGTTCAAATAACTTTTCCACTTGTTGTTTTTCCTCTTCCCCTTCTGGTACCCCTATAATTCGGATGTTGGAACATTTAAAGATGTCCTGGAGGTCCCTAAGCCTCTCCTCATTTTTTTGAATTCTTGTTTCTTCATTCTTTTCTGATTAGATGTTCCTTTCTTTCTTCTGGTCCATTCCATTGATTTGAGTCCCAGTTTTCTTCCCCTCACTATTGGTTCCCTGTGTGTTTTCCTTCATTTCTCTTATCATAGCCTGCATTTGTTCATCTAATTTATGACCAAAGTCAACCAATTCTGTGAGCATCCTGATCACCAGTGCTTTGAACTGTGCATCTGATAGGTTAGCTATCTCCCCATCACTTTAAAAAAATGGCTCTGGGGATTTTAATTCTGTTTGAGTTATCTTATTTTTTATTTTCCTTTGGTTGCGCCTGTTGCGTATGAGGGGTGGAGCCTTAGGTGTTCACTAGGGCGGGGCACCCCAGTCGCTGGGTTGTGATGTAGTATGTGGGGGCGGGGTCTGAGAGGGAACAATGGTACCTGCTCCACTCTCTCTAGTACCTCCATCCCCTTTGCCACTTCCCACAAGCAGATTGGGCCCTTCTGGTGCTGGCTCCCGGGTGGGTGGGCCTGTGTACTTTCTCGGACTCTGTGGGTTTCCCCGAGGAGCCTCCTGTGAGGCTGAGAGAATCTCCCAGCCTCAGCTCCCACAGGTGTTTTCAGTTGGTGCTCTTAGGCTTTGTTTCCCCGAGCTGGGTCCCTGGGTTGCGTGGTCTATGTCGCTGCCCGTTTTTGCTTAGTTTGTGCGTGAATGTGTGGCTGCGGCACACTGGGTCTGCTCGTTGCCTCCTACGCCCAGGGTCTGCCACCGGTCCGTCAGCTGCCCCTGCGCTTCTGGGGTCTGCCAACTGCCGTCTGTGCCCTGCTTGCCCGCGTCTGCCAGTCACTGCTTTTTCCTTCTGGGACCCCTCGACCCCTCTCCGTCTCTGACTCCGCCCCTCCTTACCAGTCTGGATGTACGGTAGTCAGACTTCCGTTCAGTTCATTTCTCTCTGTTCTGATTGTTTCTTGTTTCTCAATTTTGTTGTCCTTAGTTTTGGTTGCGTGAAGAGGCACAGTGCGACTACCTATGCCTCCATCTTGGCCGGAAGTCCAAAAGTGAATATTTCTCCTACAGCCTTGCCACCAGTCATGTATGGTGAAGCATTTGTAGTCTTGCAAATACAATAGGTAAAAATGGAATCTTAGAATAGTTTTAATTTCTATTACTTTTATGACTAAGGTTGAGTGGTTTTTCATATATTTAAAAATTATTTGCCTGTTATTTTAACTTGTTCTTTTTTTTGAGATATGGTTATGTACAGTAAATGGAACAGACTTTAAGTGTACAGTTTGATGAGTTTTAACAAGTACACTGTACCTCAATCAAGAATAATGCATTGCCCTCATCCTAGAAAGTTCCCTTGTGTCCTTTTTCATTCTATCCCCTTCCTCCTCTACTGCCCCTTCACTCAACTGCTTTTCTGATTTCTATTCTCATAGATTAATTTAGCTATTCTTAAACATCATAAAAGTGGAAGCATGAAAATGTATCTTTTGTGTTTTCAACTTTCATGAGAATAATGTTTTTGAAATTCATCTTATGCTGCTGTGTGTATGAGTAGTTTTATTTTTCTGAGTAGTATTTCATTGTGTGAATTATCCATTCTCCTGCTAATTGACATTTGGGTTTTTTCCTATTTTTGTTACTAAGAATAAACATGGCTGGGTCATGAGGTAGGTATATACTAAATTTATAAGAAATTGTTATACATTTTCCACAATGGTTGTACCAGTTAACACTTCTACCCGCAATATGTGAGAGTTCTAGTTGCTCTGCATTCTTACACACACTTAGTGTTGTTAGTTTTCAGAAGTTTAGCCATTGTACTCCGTGTGTGAATATGTCTTTGTGGTTATAATATATATTTCTGTGATGACCGATGTAGAATATCTTTGCATATGTATATTGACCATTCATATAACTTCTTTTATGAAGTATGCAAACATTTTGCCCATTTTAAATTGGTTTGTCTTTTTATTTATTTATGGAGAGCTCCTTGTCTAATCCAGTAATAAGCCATTTGTCAAATATTTGTGTTACAAATATTTGTCCCAGTCTATGATTTGCCTTGCCATTTCATTTTTTAATGGTGTTTTTTAACATTATTTTTACTCTTCGATTACAGTTGACATACAATATTATATTAGTTTCAGGTGTACAACGTAGTGATTAGATATTTATATAATTTACAAAGTGATCATCTCAGTAAGTCTCTTCCTATATAACATCTTAATGGTGTCTTTTTTTAGTATATTTTATTGATTGTGGTATTACAGTTGTCCCTTTTTCCCCTTTATCTCCCTCTGTCCAGCACCCCCCTCCCTCCAGCATTGCCCCACCTTAGTTCATGTCCATGGGTTGTACAAGAAGCCAAGTTTCTTGGCTTCTCCATTTCCTATACTATTCTTAACCTCCCCCTGTCTATTTTGTACCTACCAATTATGATTCTCATTCCCTGTACCTTTTTTCCCTATTTTCCCCCGACCCCCTTCCCACTAATAATCCTCCATGTGATCTCTATTTCTGTGATTCTGTTCCTGTTCTAGTGGTTTGCTTAGTTTGTTTTTGTTTTTGTGTTTTAGGTTCAGTTTTTTTTTAAATTTTATTTATTTATTTTTAGAGAGAAGAGAAGGTAGGGAGAAAGAAAGGGAGAGAAATATCAGTGTGTGGTTGCCTCTTGCGTGGCCCCCACTGGAGACCTGGCCCGTAACTCAGGCATGTGCCCTGACTGGGAATCGAACTGGCAACCCTTTGGTCTACAGCCTGAGCTCAATCCACTGAGCTACACCAGCCAGGGCAGGTTTAGTTTTTGATAGTTGTGAGTTTATTGTCATTTTACTGTTCATAGTTTTGATATTCTTTTTCTTAGATAAGTCCTTTAACATTTCATATAATAAGGGCTTGGTGATAATGAGCTCCTTTAACTTGACCTTATTTGGGAAGCCCTTTATCTGCCCTTTCATTCTAAATGATAGCTTTGCTGGATAGAGTCATCTTGGATGTAGATCCTTGTCTTTCATGACTCCGAGTACTTCTTTCCAGCTCTTTCTTGCCTGTAAGGCTTCTTCTGAGAAATCAGTTGATAGCCTTATGGGAACTCCTTTGTAAGTAATTCTCTCTTTTTTCTGTCACTGCTTTTAAGATTGTCTCCTTATCTTTAATCTTGAGTAATTTAATTATGTTGTGCCTTGCTGTGTTTCTTCTTGGATGCAACTTCTTTGGGACTCCCTGAGCTTCCTGGATTTTCATGTGTACTTCCTTTCCCAGACTGGGGGAGTTTTCCTTCATTATTTTTTCAAATAAAATTTCAGCTTCTTGCTCTTCCTGTTCTCCTTTTTGCACCCCTATGATTCAGATGTTGGAATGTTTAAAAATGTCCTGGAGGATCCTAAGCCTCTCTTCATTTTCTGAATTCTTGTTTCTTCATTCTATTCTGGTTGAATGTTCATTTCTTCCTTCTGCTCCAGACTGTTGATTTGAGTCCCAGTTTCCTTCCCTTCACTGTTGGTTCCCTCTATATTTTTCTTTATTTCATTTGCATAGCCTTTACTTCTTCCTCTATTTTGTGACCATAGTCATTTCTGTGAACATCCTGATTACTAATATTTTGAACTTTGCGTCCGATAGGTTGGCTATCTCTTCATCACTTAGCTTTTTTTCTGGAGTTTTGATCTGTTCTTTCATTTGGGCCATATTTCTTTTTCTCATGCACCTGTCATATTGTAAGGGGTGGAGCCTTAGGTATGGGCCAGGGTGGCCCAACCCACTTTGCTGTGCTGTGGAGCTGTACATGGGGGAGTGATCAGAGAGGAAACAATGTCACTTGCTTGGCTCTCCATCCACCTTCAGCCATTTCTCCCACTTCACACAAGTGGATTATATCCTTCCCAGTGCTGATTCCCAGATGAGTGGGCTTGTGTATGTTCTAAGATCCTCTGAGCCTTTCCAAGGAACTCTCCTGTGAGACTGGGAGTTTCTCCAACTGCTACAACTCCCACATGTTTTTATAGCTAGAGGTTTTGAGACTTTAGTTTTCCACATTGGAACTCTGGGTTGTGTGGTCTGTCTCACTCCCCAGTTGTTCTCAGTTTATCTGTTCACGAATGTGGGATATCCTGGTCAGTCAGCTGTTGCCTTATTGTGCATCCTTGCTGTCCGGCTTCCCATCTCTGCCCCTCCTATCAGTCTGGATGAATGTTTCTTCTTTAACTCCTTGGTTGTTGGACTTCCATACAATTTGAATTTCTGGCAGTTCTGGTTGTTTTCTAGCTTTAAATTGGTTGTTACCCTTCTTTTGGTGGTGTGAGTAAGCCAAGTATATCTACCTATGCCTCTATCTTGGCTGGAAGCTCCCTTAATCTTAATGGTGTCTTGATGAGCACAAGTTCTTAATCTTGACAAAGTCTAGCATATCAGTTTTTCCTTATAGTTAGTGTTTTTTTCTCTGTTCTGTATAGGAAATCTTGGTCTCAAAGATATTCTCTGTTTTCTACTAGAAGAGTTATAGTTTTAGCTTTTACATGCAGGTCTCTAAGTCATCTCAATTTAGTTTTTGTGTTCTATGAAGTCTTTCAATCAGGTAGTGTAACTTTTCAAACTTTGTTGTTGTTTTTTTTTTCCAAAGTTGTCTTGAGTATTCTGGGTCCTTTGCATTTCTTGATGAATTTTAGCATTAGCTTGCCAAATTCTGCAAAATAAATCCTGCTAAAATTTTGACTGAGATTACAGAGAATCTATAGATTAATTTGTGGAGAACTGACATCTTAACAGTATTGATTTTCTGACCCATGAAAAAAGGCATATTTCTCCATTGATTTAGATATTCTGTAATTTCTCTGAGCAGTGTTTCATAGTTTTCAGTAAACATATCTTCATATCCTTAAATATTTGACATTTTTGATGTTGCAAATTATAGATTAAAAATTTTTAATTTCCAGCCCTGGCTGTTGTGGCTCAGTGGATTGAGTGCCAGCCTGCAAACCAAACAGTTGTCAGTTCAATTCCCAGTGAGGGCATATGCCCGGGTTGTAGGCCATGTCCCCAGTAGGGAGTGTGTGAGAGGCAACCACACATTGATGTTTCTCTCCCTCTCTTTCTCCCTCCCTTTCCCTCTCTCTAAAAATAAATAAATAAAATCTTTTTTTAAAGTATCAAATATAATTGAAAAAATGAATTTTTAATTTCTATTTGTTGCTAGTTTATAAAGTTACACTTGATTATTGCATATTGAATATTGACTTTGTGCCCTGCAACTTTGCTAAGCTCATTTATTAGTTGTAGTAGTTTATCTATAGATTCCTTAGGATTTTCTACACAAATAATTATGTTACCTCTGAATAAAGATAATTTTACTGCATTCTTTCCAATCTGGAGGCTTCTTATTTCTTTATCTTGCCTCTTTGCACTGGCTTGAACCTTTAGTACAATGTTGAATTGAAGTGGTCAGAATAGACATCCTTGCCTGTTTCCAGTTTTAGGGGAAAGTAAGTACAATGTTAACTGAAAGTTTTTCATCGAAGTCTTCTATCAGATTTAGGATGTCCCCCTTCTATTGCCATTTGGCTGAGGTGGTTTTCTTAAAATTAGGAATGTATGCTGTATTTTATAAATAATTTTTCTGCATTAACTGAGGTGATTATATGGTTTTTCTTTTTTAGTCTACTAAGGTGGTGAGTTACATTGATTTTTAGATGTTAAAGTAACCATATACTCCTGGGATAAAGTCCACTTGGTCATGATATTTTATTATTTCACATATTGTTATATATTATCAAAATTTTGTTGAAAATTTTTGCATCTGTGTTCATGAGGGATATTGGTCAATACTTTTGTTTTTTGGTAATGTTTTTGCACAGTTTTATTATCAGAGTATCATTGGCTTCAGAGTATGACTTGGAAAATATTCTCTCATCAGTTTACATGAAGAGTTTGTGTAGAACTTGTATTATTTCTTCTCAAAATGTTTGATAGAATTCATTAGTAAAGTCACCAGGGCCTGGAATTTTCTTTGTGAAAAAGTTTTTAACTATAAAATCAATTTTTTCAATATATATAGGCTGATCAGGTTATCTATTTCTTCTGGAGGGAGTTTTGGTAGTTTGTGGGGTTTTTTTAAGTAATTTATCCCTTTTAATATTTGTGAAATCTGTAGTTCTCTATCATTCCTGGTATTAGAGAATTGTGTCTTCCCCCCAACCCACCCCCACCCCCAGTCTGGCTGGAGGTTAACAAATTTTCTTGATCTTCTCAAAGAACCAATTTTTAACTTCTAACATTTTCTTCCTTATTGTATTTCTGTTTTCCTTCATCTCATCTTTATTGTTCTTCCTTCTGTTTACTTCGGGTTTCTTTAGTTGCTCTTAATCTAGTTTCTTTAGGTGGAAGCTGAGGTCATTAAGACATTTTATAGTACCATTGACCCTTGAACAATGACAGGGTTAGGGGACACTGACCTCCTGTGCAGTTGAAATTGCTCATATAACTACAATCAGTGCTCTTCATATGCCAATTCCCAACTGCAGAGTTGACCCTTGAACAATACAGCATTGAACTGTACAGTTCAACTGGAAAAAAATCCATGTATAAGTGGACCAGTGCAGTTCAAACCCAGGTTGTTTGAAGGTCAACTGTATAGTAATTCAGTCCTATAAATTTCTATCTAATTAATAATGTTTCAGCTTCTGTCAGGACCCCCCAAGACCAATTTCAGACTTGCTGACTTGCTGTGGAGTTACAGGACTCAGAAACTGTTTTATGCATGGTTATAATTTATTTGCAGTGAAAGATGCATATTAAAATCAGCAAAGGGAAAAGGCAGATGGGTAGAAGCATGAGGAAAACCAGGCACAAGCATGAAGGAAACCAGGTTTCTAGGTATCCTCTCACAGTAGAGTTGCTCAGATGTGCTTAATTCTTCCAGCAACAATAAGTGACAATGTGTGAAGTGTTGCCACCCAGGGGAGCATCAGGATTTTTACTGGGGTGGACACTATAAATCACTTTAGCAGCATAAGCTATCTGGTTAAACTGGTAGAGCATGGCCCAAGACCTCAGACATACAAAAACACTGAACAGAGGGAGTTTCCAGATCTCAGTGTTTTGTTCCCAGGAGCTGCCCAAGAGGTTTTCTTGGGAATGTACAGGATTTGAGCAGCCTAGGCCAACTGAGTCAATCATTTCTTGTACAAGTATCTTCCACAAACTTGGATATAATGTATTTTCATCCTCACTCATTTCAAAATGCTTTATGATTTCCCTCTTTGATTTCTTTCACACATGGATTTAGATAATAAATGTGTTATTTAGCTTCCAACTTTTGAGGGCTTTTCAGGATATTTTTTTTGTTGGTTTGTAATTTAATTCCATTGTAGTCAGATAATATGTTTTGTATGTCTTGAATCTTTTAAAATTTATTTGGACTGTTTTATGACCTGAAATATGGCCCTTGGTAAATGCTCCATGTATGCTTGAAAAGAATGTGTATTCTGCTGTTAGACGGACTTTTCTGTAAGTAGTAATTAAGGCAAATTGGTTGACTGTTATTCAAGTCTATTTCTATACTGGTTTTCTGTCCATTTGTTCTATCAATTATTGAGAGATTTGTGGATTTGTCTATTTTCCCATGAACTCCTCTCAGATTTTACTTCATGTATTTCGAAGCTTGGTTATTTAGGTGCAAAAATACTTTGAATTGTTATATTCTCTTGATGAGCATAACAGATGAACAGACTCTCTTTATCATTATGAGATGACCTTCCTTATTCCTAGCAATATCATTTGCTAAAAAATCTATTTTCCTTTTATTAAAGCCACTCCAGTTTTTTTAAATTTGTTTCAGCATGCTTCATATTTTTTGTTTTGGTAAAGATTTTTAAATGTTTTATTTTTTTCCTTTTTATTGAATCTTTTGGGGTGACACTGGTTAACAAAATTATATAGGTTTTAGGTGCACAGTTCTACAACACATTAATTGTATACTGTTGTGTGTTCTTCACCCCAAGTCAAGTCTCTGTCCAGCACTATTTATTGCCCTATACCCTCTTCCACTGCCCCGCACTGCCCTCCCCAGCAGTCACCACAGTGTTGTCTGTCCCATGAGTTTTTTCTTTTTATTTCTTTTTAGCCCCATCTCCCACCCCAAAGCACCCCCAGACTGCTGTCAGCCTGCTCTCTATGAGTCTGTCTCTATTTTGCTTATTAGTTCATTTTGTTCATTAGATTACACATATGAGTGAAATCATATGGTATTTGTCTTTCATTGACTGGCTTATTTCATTTAGCACAATGCTCTCCATGTCCATCCATGCTGTTGCAAAGGATTACATTTCCTTTTTTATAGCCAAGTAGTATTCCATTGTGTAAATGTACCATTGCTTTTTTTACCCACTCTTCTACTGATGGGCACTTGGATTGCTTCCCAATCTTCACTATTGTAAATAATGCTGCAATTAACATAGGGGTAAATATATACTTTCAAATGGTCTTTTGGGTTTTTCTCAGATATATTCCCAGATGCTTTAACTTTTAACCTTTAAATAAAGTTTAACTAACTTTATTTAAATAACCTTTAAATGTCTTTAAAGAGGTTTTTAAATGCAGCATATAGTTAATTTTGCTTTTTAAAAAATCTAATTTGATTATCTCTGTCCTTTCATTGGAGTGTGTATTACTATTCTATGGATTCTATAACAAATTATCAGAAACTTAGTGGCTTAAAACAGCACACATTTATTATCTGACGGTTCTGTAGGTCAGGAGCCTGGTATGGGTTTCATTAAAAATTAAATCAAGGTGTCAGCAGACAGCATTCCTTTCTGGAGGCTTTAGGGGAAAATTCCTTTCCTGCTCATTTGGGTTGTTGACAAAATTCTGTTCCTTAGATTTTAGGACCAAGGCTCCCATTTTCTTGCTGGCTGTAAACTGAAAGCCATTTCTGGGTTTTAGAGACTGTTGCATTCTTTGTTTCATATCCTGCTTCCTCCATCTTCAAAGCTAGCAACAGCAGGTTGCATCCTTCTTATGTCATATTTCTCTTTGTTATTCTGTCTTGTCTCTCTGACCTTGCCAGGAAAGGATTTCCGCTTCTTAGGACTTTGACATTAGATTCGCCTGGGTATTCCAGGATACCTTCCCATCTCGAGGTCCATGCCCTTAATTGCATTTGCAAAGTCCTTTTTTTGCAGTACAAGAGAATATATTCAAAGGGTCTAGGGTATCTAGGAGTGGGGGCATTCTTCTGCTTACTACAGGTTGTCTAGATCAACTTTAGTATGCTTATCAATATGGTTTGATTCAAATCCACCTTGCTCTTTGTTTTACATTTGTCCCATCCATGTTTTCTTTTCTTTTCCCTCTTTTTCTGTCTTCTTTTAGACTATTATTATGATTCTATTTTATCTTCTTTGTTGGCTTATGAGCTACAGATTTTTGTTGTGTTATTTTAGTAGTTGCTTTAGGGTTTATATTATACATCTTTAACTTACTACAGTCTACCTTCACATAATATTATACCACTTTACATATAGTTTAATAACCTTACAACAGTATACATCTATTTTTTATATGTTTTACATCTACATGTGTTATAAACCCCATATAGATTTTTGTCAGTTTTTCACTGTTTTATTTATTTATTTTTAATTTTAATTGTTGTTCAAGTACAGTTTTCTGCTCTTTACTCCCATCCCAGCCTACCCCCCCAGTCCTCCCCACCTCCCTCCCATCTCCACTCCCCCTTGTTATTGTCCTTGTGTCCTTTATACTTGTTCCTGCAAACCCTTCCCCCCTTCCCCTGAAATTCCCTCCCCTCTCCCCTCTGATCACTGGTCACATCTAATCAACAAAACAAACAAACAAGCAAAATATAACCAAAGACACTGAAATTGAGAACAGGCTGACAGTGATCACTGGCTGTTTTTAAACTTTTTTTCTTTTTTTCTCGTTTTAAGCAATTTGATTATGATGTGCTTTGGTGTAACTTTTTTCATGTATCTTTGACTTGGTGTACTTTGATTTTGGTGAATTTGTGGAGCTATGGTTTCATCAAATTTGTAAAATTTTGGCCATTATTCCTTCAAATATTGGTTTTTGAGTCCTTGTTCAAGGACTGTAATTATGAATATGTTAGGCTGCTTTAAGTTTTCCCATAGCTCACTGATCATCTGTTTACTTTATTTTTCAGTCCTTCTTTCTGAGTTTCATATTGGTTTACTTTTATTTCTTCATCTTTGATTTCACTAAACTTTATTTCCGTAGTATTTAATTTGTTCTTAATCCCATCTAGTGTATTTTTCACATCTCAGACATTGTAATTTTTCTCTGTAGGAGTTTGACTTGGATTTTTAAAAATGTTTTATTTATTTTATCTTTAGAGAGAGGGGAAGGGAAGGAGAAAGAGAGGGAGAGAAACATCAATCCCACGCTCAATTGGGCCCATGCTCAATCGGGCCAGTGCTGAATCCACTGAGCTATACCAGCCAGGGGTGATTTTTCTTTTTAGAGAGAGGTAGGGAGAGAGCGAAACATGAATTGGTGCTTCCTGTGTGTGCACTGACCAGGGATCAAACCCACAACCCAGGTATGTGCCCTGATAGGGAACTGAACCCATGACCTTTTGGTGTATGGGATGATGCTCCAACCAACTGAACCACCCAGCCAGGGCTGCAATATAATTTTATAACTCCTTTAATGTCCTTGCCTACTCATTCTATCATCTATATCACTTCTAGGTTTATTTTGATTGATTTTTCTTCTAATTATGGTCATATTGTTCTGTTTCTTTGCATGCCTGAAAACTTTGTATTTAATGCTAGACAATGTGAATTTTATCTTATTGGTCTCTGGATATTGTTTTAATTCTATAAATATTCTTGGACTTGTTCTGAGATGCAGTTAAGTTACTTGGAAACTGTACTTCTCAGGTCTTACTTTGAAGCTTTGTTTAGGTGAGACTAGAGCAGTGTTCAATCTAGTTCTAATTTTGCCCCACTACTGAGGCAATAGCATTCAGACTACATGATGCCATGTGATTTATGAGGTTTTCCAATTTAGTTGGTGTGAACAGGAACTATTGTTGCCTAAGTTAGCTCTAGGTACTCCTTCCTTTAATCTTTTTGAGTTTTTCTCTCCTCCCTTACTCCTCCTGGCCTCAAGCATTTTCTTCACACCCATACCAATCCTTTCAGTTGAAGATTTAAAAAGAATACTAGGCAAATCTCCACAGATAATATTCTGTGCATTTCTGTCTTTTCTAGAGTACTCTGAATTTTTAGCTGTTTTGGCCTCCTTGAATTTTCAACTTTGTTTCTCCAACTCAGAGAAAGCTCTGGGCTCTGGATACCCCCTCTCTGGGCTGTAGCCTAGAAACTCTCTCCAAGAAGAAGCTGGGACAGTTGTAAGGGTCACTTTAGTTGTTTCCCTTTTCTGTGATTACTATCTCGTGATGCTTGGTGTCCAATGTCTAAAATTATTGCTTTATATAATTTTTCTAGTTATTTCCTTGTGTGAGGCAAGAAGGTAGTCCTGATACTCTATATTTGCTGGGAGTGGACATCTCTGCCAAGGAAGATGGCAGGAAGACTCTTCTCTGTCTACCCTTTAGTTGTGTGCCTTTTGAATTTTGCATTCTCAGTAACCATACTGCTTGTGTTAGGTTACCAAGAGAAACAGAAGCAGTAGATTTTATTTATATCTCTGTAGAGAGATGCATTTTAAGGAACTGGCTCATGTGATTGTGGAGGCTTGGCAAATCCAAAATCTGCAGGGTAGGCTAGCAGGTGTTGCATTTCAAGTCCAAACACAGTTTGCTGACAGAATCTCTTCTTGCTTGGGGAGGTGAATCTTATGTTCTATTAAGGCCTTCAACTAACTGGATGAGGTCCACACACATTTGGAGGGTAATCTACTTAAAATCCATCAATTTAGATGTTAATCTCATCTAAAAACACCTTTACTGAAAACATCCAGAATTATGTTTGACCAAATATTTGGGCACCATGGCTCAGTCAAGTTGACTCAAAAAATTAACCATCACACTGCTTATTTTTAAAGACTTAAATTATTTGTTAAAAAAATACATTTGAAGAGTACTAATCAGGTATTTTGTAGAATATGTCTCAATTTGGGTTTACCTGTTTTGTCATGATTAGACGTGAATTATGGGTTTTGAAGAGCACTGTATAAGTAAAGTGCTCTTCTTACCATATCAGGGGGGCCCATGATATCGCATAAGTTTATCACTGGTAATTTTGACTTTGATCATTTGGTTAAGGCGTTGTCCATGTGTTTCTTCTACTGTAAAATTACTAGTCTCCCTTTCCATACTCTGTTCTTTCTAGGTGAGTCACTAAGTCCATGACACTCAAGAGGAGGGAATTGAACTTCATTTTCTAGATGGGGTAGTATCAATGTGTATACTACTTGGAATTCTTCTATAAGGCATATTCTGTAATAAATATTTGTCCCTTCACCCCAATTATTTATTTATTCAATTATTTATTTATATCAGTATTATCTTATTTTTGCAGTTACAATCCAATACTATTATTATGTTTTTGTTACTCAAACTTTTCCAGCTTTGGCCATTGGGAACTCCTTCAAGTTGGGTCTTGTGTACTTTTCACAAACTCCATTGCATTTTTAAATGACTTCCAAATTTTCTGGTACCACAAAATGCTTTGGGCTCAGCTTTCCTCTGCTCCTCATTAGAATGACTAATCTTAGTCATTTCTCTTATTTTCTTGGTTCTTTTTTTTATTGAAGAATGGTATTTCAAACCAAGATCTAGATGATGAATGTGCTCCTTACTACTGGGATGTCACTGCTTCAAGACCCTCTAAAAGAACAGAACTAGAAAATACATGTATGCAACACAGGTATACTTGTATATCCATGAGCCTGTTTCTATATTCATGTTTATTAAAGTAAACATTGGTTTACTCGCATAAAAAAGTATAAGAAAACTGATGCAAAAAATTAAAGTCATGCCTTTCCAATCTTCCATAATTATTTCATCTATA
Source organism: Tonatia bakeri (assembly GCA_004024845.1). Classification (NCBI taxonomy): domain Eukaryota; kingdom Metazoa; phylum Chordata; class Mammalia; order Chiroptera; family Phyllostomidae; genus Tonatia; species Tonatia bakeri. Next base: position 229,011 of record PVIA01001877.1, read on the forward strand.
ACAAAAGTGAATGTGATGTAATCATATACATACATTATCTTGAGTTCATACTGATATCTGTGACTTGAATCCAGTACCACTAGGTTCAGTCTGGCCTTCCGCCCTCCCCTTTATTTGTAACTACTTACTCCGATAACATGGCTCCTGTTATCTACAATTTGTTCATTTATTTGTTCAATACTGGAATACATACATGTAAAGTAGTTTCAGAATTATTACCCTGTTGCCCTGTGATTAAAAAAGAACTTTATAGAGTGAAATATTTATGCATAGTTCTTTTTTTCTTTAGTCTTTGAATATCTAATTAAAACACTGTTTTCCAAAGTTTATTCGGTCAGCTCCTTTTATCCTCACTTGCTTCCAGGTTATATCACACATTTGTAATACAGTTAGATTCATTTGACACAGTTTGCATTCCATTCATCCTGGACTCTCCTGACACCTTTGTTGATTTTTTAAAAAGTTGTGCAAAGTTCCCTCTGTATGGGTAGAGTCCTTTATCCACCACCTTAGGACAGTTCTGTCACCCTAAAAATTTCCCTTTGTGCCCTTCACCAGCTCCCCCCTCCCCAACCCCTAGGGCCAGAGCCATTTCGAAGATCTGGTTTCCAAGTCCACAGAAACCTTAACATTGATTGACCCACTGAAACTGCTGAGATCAAAGACAGTTGGGTTGCAACAGAACAGAATGTGGTTTATTCTTTTTGGCTTCCCTCTAGAGGCTGAATGAGGAGCCAGCAACTACTCCCAGAGGACTAGAAAAGGTGGTCCATAGTCTTCATATAAGTATCAACTAGTTGGGCCCTGGCTGGTGTGGCTCAGTGCTTCAGTGCCAGGCTGTGAGCCAAAGTCTTGCTGGTTCAATTCCCAGTCTAGAGTACATGCCTGAGTTGCAGGCCAGGTCCCCAGTGGGTGTGTGTGAGAGGCAACCACACATTGATGTTTCCCTCTCTCCCTCCTTTCCCCTCTCTAAAAATAAATAAATAAAATACTTTTTTTGGAAAAAAGTATCAACTGGTTGAGATTATATGTCTTCCTTATGGATAACCATAAAGAGGAAAAGCCTATTTACATAGTCTGGAGGGGAATAATTCTCAATATTAGTAACATGATCTCACGACCTAACCTTTAAGCAGTGCTGTGAGAGACCAGAGAGGAGACCCATGCTTTTGAATACCTTGCAATTGGCAATGAAGTAGGTGTAGCATTTTTCTTATATGCCAGTGAATTCAGTTGAAAATATTTCATTTAGTATTTTTGCATCTCTAGTTTTTAGTGGGATTAGTTTATAGTTTTCTCTTTCTTTTTTGCTTTTGCTATCTTTGGGAAGATTTTGGTATAAGGATTTTGCTCCTTTTGAAAAATACATTAAAGTTAGAATTTTGTAAAAATGATATACTGGATATGGTATCAACAGAAATATGATCTGCTTCTGAAGCTGATAGTTGAGGCAAGTGAGGCTGTGAGCCTCATGGAAGTCCTAGCAGGGAGAACATGGGTGGAACTTTTTCCAGGGTAGACTGGTCAAGCCTTGTAACCAGGATAGGAGAGCTCCAGGGAGAGGATTAGAATGAAGTGGGTACTACAAAAAGCTCAGGCCACCAAGGTATGGATCTCAAGGTGTGATGGAGAAGGACTGATATTGGATGCCCTCAGGTGGATTTGATTGTCTGGGCTTCCAAGAGACCAAAGAGACTAGGGAGCAGGAAGGTTTTTTTTTTTTCCCCAGGGTGTCCATGGGGTAATAGTAGCCTGCCTATTGTCATGGAGAGCTAGCTCATGAGGGGTGAGACTAGTTTGTCTTCCCCCACTTTGAGGACTACTGTCCCTATACTTTAATAACTGGACCTCAGCTCCAAGTAGAACTAACTCATCTAAGGGGTCCCAGAGGCTAGAGAAAAATCAGTCAGAACAAGGATAACATGTCCAACAAAACATGCTCAAGATAGCCACTTGAGTTAAAAACATATATATGAATACAGAAAGAGTCACTTGTAGTGCAAAGTATTTTCTGAATTAGCATGACTTCCCCTCTACTCAATTCAGTAGATTATTAGAAGAATAACATAGTCATTGTTGGGGCACAATATAGTGGCCTGCAAACTAAAGTGGAAGAAATACTTCAAAGTGTAGAGAAAACAAAAAGATGTGAACCATGAGGAACTTGTCATGAATTGGGATGAATAATGCATGAGTTTCTTTAGTATATAACCAAGAGTAAAACTACTAGGTCATAGGTATTATTTATACATTCTGAATGTGAGTTCTTTATCAATGAATGTATTGCAAATATCTTCTTCCACTCCGTGGCTTCTCTCCTAATGGAAACTTCTGATGAATAAAAATTGTTAATTTTAATGTAATCAAGTGTGTCAATCTTTTGCTTTATGGTTATCAATTTTTGCATCATATTTAAGAAAACCTATTTTTATGTCATGAAGATATTCTCCTATATTATATTCTAAAAGCTTCCAAGTTTTTGTCCACATTTAGTTTTATAACCTACCAGTACTTATCTAAGGCATGAGGTAGGAATCCAAGTTGCTGGTCTCTTTCAAGCTGCCAAGTCTCATATGAGCAATGATCTTTTATTATCTCCCCCTTGTTCTAATCAAGGACTTCAGCTGAGGACTCTCTGGTACTTCTCCCCTCTTCCACATTCTCATTAAAATCAACATAGTTCAGATCTTTCCTCTCACTTGGAATGGAGATGTACCTGCCTCACTCTAATATCCCTCACATGTGATACCACCACTCACCTCTTCCTAAAATCCTGAATTTATAATATTATACCTCCTTTTGACCTTCTGTTTCCCATGGCTGTATGGATGGAATTTTAGCATGCCACTGTGTCACCAAAGCTCTTGACAGGCTGTACTTCTTCCACATTGTTTGCCATATCTTCCCCTCTGTCCCTTCACAAACTCTGGTGTTTCTATTCTATTGAATGCCTTTGATCTTCATTTTGTCATATTCATCTTTGAATTCCTGGTTCTTAGCACTTAGTAGATACTTAGCAAATGTCTATTAAAATATAATTAAATCCAACCCACACAAAACACATATTTTGGTTAGTGGCACATCCAAAGTTCTTAAAAAGTGTTTGCTTATTGAATGAACAAATGGCCATTTTGGCATTTATTAACTGTATCATTAATTTTGGTATCTAATACACCAAAACGAAGTAAACTGTGCCACAGTAAAGCTACTATTATTTACATATCTTATGTAATGATGTGATCTAGTTCTTGGGGAAATGAAGCAATAAGTTAATGACATCACATATGATGTAGCCAAGTGTTTTGGAGAGATAATGAATAAGATAGTGAACATGGGGCTGGTTGTATAATCTGGATAGTAAATATAAGAAGTGCCTAATAAGAGGGACTACTGAGGGGCAGTGTCAATGGGAAAGGCCTCTAGGAAGATGTAAGCTTCAGCTGGATTTTGAAGCATAGTTAGGCATAGGGAATCCCAAGCAGGGGAAAAGGAAAATGCAGAGGTGGGCTTGGAGTCTGTTGAGACAGTGGGTTTGGTGGTCACTGCCCCTGCAATCTAACCTGGTGGCCTGACACACAGGATCTGCTTGCCTGAAGCCTATCCTAAGGGTTGGCAGAGGAATATGAATGTGAGCAAAGGTCCTGATGTCAGCAAGTGGTATAGCATGGTGATAAATCAGCAGATTCTAGAGTCAGACCTAGGCTCAGATGCCATGTGCACTGCTTACTAATGTGTGTCCATGGGTAATTTTCAAGTATGCACTAAATTGTGTCCTTTCCAAATTCACATGTTGAAGCCCTAAACCCTAATGTCATGGTATTTGGAGATGGGACTTTTGAGAGGTGATTGGATTAGTCGAGGTCATGAGGGTAGAGTCATTATGATGGAATTAACACTCTTATTAGAAGAGACACCAGAGAGCTATGTGAGAAGTACCGTATTTTTCAGACTATAAGATGCGTTTTGGCCCCCAAATTTGGGAGGAAAAGTGGTGTGTGTCTTATAGTCCAAATGTAGCTTACCTGGTTCGCTGTGGGGAGGGGGCGGCAGTTGAGCGGGGTCACAGGTTATTAAATATTTTACATTTTTTGCTTCAAAATTTGTTTCCCTATTTTCCTCCTCTGAAACCTAGGTGCATCTTATGGTCCGGTGCATCTTATAGTCTTAAAAATCTGGTAAATGCAAGCAAAACACAAACGAGCAAGCAAACAAAAGTCAGAATGGTTCCTGGCACACAGCAAGCTATGGGAGGCAAAATAGAATTACTCTTAGGGACTGGAAATGGGGGCAGGGCAAACACTTACCCATCATTGTGACTGCAGAGAACTCTCTTAGCCTTATGGATTCTGCAAAGAAGACCAGATCTGTTTCCATGGTCTTCATGGCATGGGGTGGAATCAGTATCCTTTATTCCACAGTTATCACTGAGTACTGTAGGACAGCTAGGGCATGAGTGGATAAGATAGGGTCATCCACAAAGAGGTTGTTTCAAACCATAGATGGTGTCCGTCATTTATGCTAAATTTCTCAAGCCACACATAACATTTTTTTCTTTTTTAAAATATATTTTATTGATTATGCTATTACAGTTGTCCCATTGTCCTCCCTTTATTCCCCTCCACCCACATCCCCCCCTTTAGTTCATGTCCATGAGTCATATATATATATAGTTCTTTGGCTTCTACATTTTCTATACTATTCTTAACCTCCCCCTGTCTATTTTCTACCTACCATTTATGCTACTTATTCTTTGTATCTTTCCTCCCTCTCTCTCCTTCCCACTCCCCTGCTGATAACCCTTCGTGTGATCTCCATTTCTGTGATTCTGTTCCTGTCCTAGTTGTTTGCTTAGTTTGTTTTTGTTTTAGGTGTGGTTGTTAATAACTGTGAGTTTGTCATCATTTTACTGTTCATAGTTTTGATCTTCTTTTTCTTAGATAAGTCCATTTAACATTTCATATAATAAGGGCTTGGTGATGTTAAACTCCTTTAATTTGACCTTATCTGGGAAGCACTTTATCTGCCCTTCCATTCTAAATGAAAGCTTTGCTGAATAGAGTAATCTTGGATGAAGGTCCTTGCATTTCATGACTTTGAATACTTCTTTCTAGCCCCTTCTTGCCTGCAAGGTCTCTTTTGAGAAATCAGCTGACAGTCTTATGAGCACTCCTTTGTAGGTAGCTGTCTCTTTTTCTCTTGCTGCTTTTAAGATACTCTTTTTATGTTTAATCTTGGGTAACTTAATAATCATGTTCCTTGATATGTTCCTCCTTGAGTCCAACTACTTTGGGACTCTCTGAGCTTCCTGGACTCCCTGGAAGTCTATTTCCTTCACCAGATTGGGGAATTTTTCCTTCATTGTTTGTTCAAATAAGTTTTCAATTTCTTGTTCTTTCTCTTCTCCTTCTGGTAACCCTATGATTCGGATGTTGGGACTTTTAAAGATGTCCTGGAGTTTCCTAAGCCTCTCCTCATTTTTTTGAATTCTTGTTTCTTTATTCTGTTCTGGTTGAATGTTTCTTTCTTCCTTCTGGTCCATACCATTGATTTGAGTCCCAGTTTCCTTCCCTTCGCTGTTAACTCCCTGTACATTTTTCTGTATTTTGCTTAGCATAGCCTTCACCTTTTTTTAAATCTAATTTGCAACTATATTCAACCAGTTCTGTGAGCATCTTGATTACCAGTGTTTTGAACTGGGCATCTGATAGGTTGGCTATCTCTTTGTCACTTAGTTGTATTTTTCTGGAGCTTTGATCTGTTCTTTCATGTGGGTCATTATTTTTTTAAGATTTTATTTATTTATTTTTAGAGAGGGAAGGGAGAGGGAGAGAGAGAGCATGAAACATCAATATGCGGTTGCTGGGGGACATGGCCTGCAACCTAGGCATGTGCCCTGACTGGGAATCGAACCTGCGATGCCTGGTTCACAGCCTGCGCTCAATCCACTGAGCTATGCCAGCCAGAGTGGGTCATTTTTCTTTTGTCTCTGGGTGCCTGTTACATAGTAAGGAGTGGAGCCTTAGGTGTTCATCAGGGCAGGGCAACCCACATTGCTGCATTTTGATGCTGTATGTGGGGGAGGGGTCTGAGAGGGAACAGTGCTGCTTTCTCTGCTCTCTGCCAATTTTTAGTCACTTTCCTGGCTACCCACAAGCAAATTGGGTCCTTCTGGTGCTGATTCCCAGGTGGGTGGGCTTGTGTACATTCTAGGACCCTGTGGGTCTCTCCAGTGAACTCTTCTGTGAGGCTGGGAGTTTCTCCCCCTGCTGCCTCAACCCCCACAAGAGTTTTCAATCAGAGGTTTGAGGCTTTATTTTCCTGCGCTCGAACCCTGGGTTGTGTGGTCTGTCTTGCTCCCCAGTTGTTCCTCCCAGTTTATCTGCATGCCAATGTGGGACCACCCAGTCTGCAATGCGCTGCCTTGTCCACCCCGGTCCTCTAGCCATCGCCTTGATGCAAGTCCTCTCTGCCTGGCTGCTGGTCTCTGCCCCTCCTACTGGTCTGGATGAATATTTCTTCTTTAACTCCTTGGTTGTCGGACTTCCATACAGTTTGATTTTCTTTCAGTTCTGCTTGTTTTTTGTTTTTAAATTTGTTGTTGTCCTTCTTTTGGTTGTGGGAGGAGGCACAGTGTGTCCACCTATGCCTCCATCTTGTCCAGAAGTCCTCAAACCACACATAAAATTTTAATTAAAACTTGAGCCCAGTCACAGCTCTCATTGCTATTACATTTCATTGCCATCAGACACAGCTGCTTTCAGACTGTCAGAAACATTGGATGGCTTCCTTGACTGGTCAAAATCAGGGTAGCTCCTTTGGTGTTCTAAATCTATTGGTGAACTGGACCTCTGGAGATGAGGTCATTGCTCTAATGTGCTGTTGCTCTTGATGAAGGCTTCAGACCCAGACTTAACTGCCTTGGTCTTTCCCAAGAGAAATAGAGCATAAAATAGGAGCGTACAGATTTCATACAAAGACATATACAAGAACATTCATGGCAGCTTTATTTATAATAATTCCAAACTGGCAACAACCCAAAGTCCCTCCATAGATGAGTGTACAAAAAGCATGATATCTTCACATGATGGAATTTTACTTAGCAGTGGAAAGGAAGGAAGTACAGATACAAATGACATGGACAAAGCTCAAAAAAAATAGAGTGAAAAAATCCAGATACTAAAGAGTACATAATGTGCGATTCCATTTATGTGAAGTTGAAGAACAGGCAAGAGAGAATCCAGAATTATAGTTACTGTTGTTGCAGGTGGGAGGGGCATAGTTGTGATTAGGAATTTCCAAGGAGAATGTTTCTTGGGGAATAAACCCTTCTATATCTTGATGGCACTCACATGGGTGTGTATATATCTGAAAACTGATCAAACTGTACACTGAAGATGTTTGCCTTTTTGGTGTCTAAGTTACATCTCAAAAAAAGGAGAACAAAAGAAAGAACAGGACTGGGAAGTGGGAAATGAAGGCATCAGTAAACTCAAGCAAAACACAAGAGAAGGCTAGCAGGCAGTGCCATGTAGGCAGGTCCTCCACAAAGGGAAGACAGGCAGCTGTGACAGCTGTGGCCTTGAGTGGAGTGAGTGTTCTGGGCCACTTCTCAGGGGTGCTTCTTTGTAGTTGGTCCAAGGGGAAGGCTAGACTTGATCTGGGGGAAGGGATTGACTCTATTGGACCAGGGGATCCTCAGCCTCTAGAAAAGTTTATGGCTGAGTCTCTCTGGGAAGACATAATTTTGTAAAATGACAGGGACTTTTGCCAACTCTATTCATCCTCTTAACCTTTAGGCAGCTGGTTTAAAAAGCATCACGTAACCAGCTAAGACAGTTTTCAGAATGGGCATTCATCCACAGATTTGCTTCCAAAAGGAACAAAAATGGGAACTTTAAAAAAATAGATAAATGGCAACTTTTTAAAATGCAAAGGAATAGTATGTGGTGGCCAAGATGCTTGACTGAAGGGCCAGAGTGCCTCAGTGGAGTTCTGTGCTAGACACAATTTCCTCTTCTCACAGAGCTGGCCCTTCTGAATTTCTGCAGTGTAGTAGAGAAAGAAATGATTGTGAACACAGCTCCCAGTCTTTCTCCACTGCCCCTGAATCCACCCCTCCACATTCCTGGCTCCCGCCAACATTGTTGTGGTACATGCTTGTTTCATCTACACTGACTGAGCTGCATTTTCAATGATCAGAAGTCAGTTGTCCTCTAGCACTTAGCCTACAGTTGCCCCTGCTTTGTTTCTTTCCTCCTGTAAGTCCTAACTATGGTAGCAAGTTTCATTTCTCACTCTTCCTCCATCTTTCTCTCCTTCTCTCCTATTTTGTGAACCCAACATGTCATTCTCATGCATCTATCCATGAGAAGCTCTATTATGGACACTTAGATGGACAACTACTTTTAATATAACAGTAACCAAAAATTATCCACTTGCAACCTAGACAAAAATTATTTATGTATAAATATTGCTCTCCTTTTCTGTGAGTACATGAAGGTGATATAGACAATGACTCCTGCACATCTCATGACTCTAAGAAGCAGTGCACAACTCAAATGGAAACTGAGAGAGAGTAGGCTGGAGATTTAGGACTGAAGCAAATAAAACAAAAGAAATGATTACTGTCAAAATTATTTGTTCCAACTGTCTTTGTTAGTCACCTGCTTTCTGATACTCTGTTGGTTTGTTTTTAGTTCCTGGAACATGAAAGTGAACATCAAAACCTTAGTACACTGTTGGTAGGATTGCAGACTGGTACGACCACTATGGAAAACAGTATGGAATTTTCTCAGAAAAACTAAAAATGGAGCTGCCTTTTGACCCAGCAATTCCACTGCTGGGATTATATCCTAAGAACCCTGAAACACCAGTCCAAAAGAACCTATGCACCCCAATGTTGATAGCAGCACAATTTACAGTAGCCATGTGTTGGAAGCAACCTAGGTGCCCATCAGTAAATGAATGGATCGAAAAACTATGGTACATTTACACAATGGCATTCTATGCAGCAGAAAGAAAGAAGGAGCTCCTACCCTTTGCAACAACATGGATGGAGCTGGAAAGCATTATGCTGAGTGAAATAAGCCAGGCAGTGAAAGATAAATACCATATGATCTCACCTTTAACAGGAACCTAAATAACAAAACAAGCAAAATATAACCAAAGACACTGAAATAGAGAACAGTCTGACAGTGTTCAGAGCGGAGAGGAGAGGGAATTTCAGGGGAATTTCAGGGGAAAAGGGGAAGGGTTTACAGGAACAAGTATAAAGGACACATGAATAAAAAACTAGGGGCAGGCGGAAATGGGAGGTAGGAGGGGAGGGCTGGGTGGGTAGGCTGGGATGGGAGTAAAAGATAGAAAATTGTACTTCAACAACAATGAAAATAAAATAAAAAACTGGTTCAGATGTTTAAAAATAGTGTTTTAGGTCAATTAAAAAAAAACAGTGATGTTGGTAATTTAGATGAAGTCTATCTCAAAGTCAAGGTCAAGATTCCTTGGTCAGTACTTAGTCGATAAGGCCATACTGTTATGGATGTGGCTATTCTCAGGCTCCTGGGTACATACAACGTAGAAATCCTTGCTCTTTAAATATGTCTGCATTTTTTTTTCATAATAAAAGCAATGAGTTTGATGATACCTATTTTTTCTTGGTGTATGTTAATATTTTCAATTTTTTAATAACAAACACATTAAAATGTTTTTACAAGTTCTCCAAAAATATTTGTTAAATACAGAAAAGTAGAAATGATTTTTTAAAGACTCTAAATCCCCTTATCTAAATCCAATCACTGTTAATATTTTGTTACCTTTACTTCCAGTCTTACTTCTATGTAAACCTTTATTTATTAACAAAACAAAACAAAACAAAAAAAACAAAAAGAGAAGAAGCCCAACTCACATAGAACATTTTGTGGCATTTAGCATTGGGTCAATAGGCATTTTATCATGGAATTATAACTTTTCTGTAAATAATTTTTTAATTTAGTTCCATTTATAATTGTATGTGTATAAAGCAAATTACTTAGCCACTATTTCTCCACTTAAGGAATTTAAATTATATACAGTGTTCTGCTATTTAAAACAATGGTGTGATTATAATTTCAATGCATAAATCTTGTTTCTTTTATTTAAACATTATTAGTGTTGCATTAAAATTTTTGGCAAAGATTATATATGTATACACACACATACGTATACATAAAGACACACAGGGTGGGGCAAAGTAAGTTTACAGTTTGTATAGAAAATAATAAAATCATTAATAAATCATAATACAAAAACAAATTGGTGTACTCACAACTGTAAACCTACTTTTGTCCCACCCTCCATGTGTGTATGTGTGTGTGTGTACACTGTATAAAGTCTGGAAAATCATACAGCACTGCTTGGTACAAAACCCAGCTGCTCCCACCTCTTCCCTTTCATTTGGCTTAGCACATGACTAACAACATTTTTTAGCTAATTCCTTTTTCTATTTACTACCACTTCACTAAATAATAGGTTTTAATGGAGACTTCTTGATTTTTCTGTTGTGGGCATTATCTATTGAACCTTTACTATGGAAGATGAAAATTTGTTTTGCTTTACTTTTCTTCTCCCTGGCCTCCTTCTCCCATGTACACTCTTCCCATATTCCCAATATAGATATATCACCATTCTGGCTAAGTCAATATTTGGTGTTGTTAAAAGAAAATTTTCCAGAGAAAATTTACTGATCTAGTAGACTTTTATCAGTGATTCTTGAATTAGGCAGCATCCAGTCTAGCAGATGGAAAGGAGTTCCAAATTGCTGTACAAGGTGAGAGATTTTTATAGACCGAAATGACCAGGAACAAAGAAGTTATACTGGGAATTTCCTCTTTTGTTATATTTTACAAATGGAAGTCTTGGAGCGGGGTCTGGTACCTTGTGCTGACTAGGCAAGTGCTGGTTGGTTTACCTAGGCCTTCCTTTTCTGGGAGAGCCAAACATAGAAACTTAGTTAAGTTTTGGTTTGCAACATGAGGCCCTTGAGTGGAACGTGAGAGTTGGGCCCTGGCTGGTGTTGCTCAATGGGTTGAGCGTTGGCCTGCAAATCAAATGGTTCCCAGTTAAATTCCTGGTCTGGGGCACATGCCTGTGTTGTGAGCCAGGTCCCCAGTGTGGAGATTGGATGGGTGCAAAAGGCAACCACACATTGATGTTTCTCTACCTCTCTTTCTCCCTCCGTTCCCCTCTCTCTAATAATAAATAAATAAAATCTTTAAAAAAGACTTATCCTTTAGGTATGTGCACCATACAGGCACTTAAGAAACAGTTGTTTCACTAATAATACCACTACTCTAGTAGACAGAGTGAAACTTTATAGATTTTTGTTATGAAAAAAAAATTCTAGTAAACTATAAATTTATAAATGTTTGTAAACATCTTCTAGATAAATGTCTCTCTATAAGAATACATCACTATAGGCTAAAATTTTTAGGAATAAGCTTTTTGGTTTGGGGGGAGATAGTTTTATCTTGACAATGAAGAGCAATCACATTTTTTATAAAAAGACTCATCTTTGAAAAGAAGTGGTGAGAGCAGACATCCTTGTCTTGTTCCTGATCTTAAGGGGTGGGGGAGAATCAAGTCTTTTAACATTAGGTATGTTAGCTGTGGAGTTTTGCATAGATGTCCTTTATCGGGTTGAGCTAGTTTTCTTCTATTTCTCATTTTCTGAGAGTATTTATTTTTATCAGGAAGTGTGTTAGATTTTGTCAAACACATTTTTTGTTTCTAATATTTTGCTATTTATCAAATACTTCTCTTTATTCTTTGAGATAATCATGTTTTCCCTCTTCATTCTACTAATATGATATACTGTATTCACTGATTTTTATATGTTAAACCATCTTGCATTTCAGGATAAATCTTACTTGCTCATGGTGTGTAATTCATTTAACATGCTGCTGGATTTTGTTGGTTGGTACTTTGTTGAGGATTTTTTTAAAAAATTGTATATATTTATTTTTATCTTATCACTTCTATTCAACACTGTACTGAAAGTTCTAGCCAGGAAAATTTGGTAAGGAAAATAAATAAAAGCCATCCAAATCAGAAAAGAGGAATTAAAATGATTTCTGTTTATAGATGGACATGATATACATAGAAAATCTGAAGGAATCCACAAAAAATATTATGAATAAATACTTTCAGCAAAGTTTCAAGGTACAAGATCAACATATCAATTATATTTCAATTATAATTAATAGAAATATACAAAATATATAGAAAGTGGTAAGAAAATGGAGTCAACTCTAGAGCAACCATAAAAGAAAAGAAATTAAGCCAAGAATTCCATTTCACAGATCATCAAAAAATAAAATACTTAGAAATACATTCAGTCAAGGTGAAAGGCTTATACACTAAAAACTATAAAACACCTCTTAAAGAAAATTTTAAAAAGATTTTATTTATTTATTTTTAGAGAGAAGGGAAGGGAGGGAGAAAGAGACCAAGAGAAACATCAATGTGTGGTTGCCTCTCACATGCCCCCAACTGGGGACCTGGCCCCCAACCCAGGCATGTGCCCAGACTGGTAATCGAACCAGCAACCCTTTGGTTCACAGGCCAGCACTCAATCCGCTGAGGCACACCAGCTAAGACTCTTAAATAAATTTAAAAAGACCTACATAAATTAAGATATCTTGTGTTTACCAATTTGAAGGCTGTTTTTCAGATGGTAATACTCTCCAAATTGATCCACAGATTCAATACAATCTCTATAAAAATTTCAACTACTTTTTTTTGCAGAAATAGACAAGTGAATTCTAAAATGCATATGAGGGTTCCGGCCAAGATGGAGGCATAGGCAGTCGCATTGTGCTTCCTTGTGCAACCAAGACTAAAGACAACAAAAATTGAGAAACAAGAATCAACCAGAACAGAGAGAAATTAATTGAACAGAAGTCGGGCTCCAGTATATCCAGACCGGTAAGGAGCGGCGGAGTCAGAGGCCTGCGGACAGGGGTCGAGGGGTCCCGGTGGGAAGAAACGCTGGCTGGCAGGCACGGGCGCGCAGGGCGCAGACGGCAGCAGACAGACCAGTGGTGGCGGACCCTGGGCTTGGGAGCCGACTAGCAGACCCAGTGAGGGACGCAAGGCAGCTGGCTGTCCGCAGCCACACGTTTGCACAAACTAAGTGAAAACGGGCAGCGTAAATGGGCAGAGCCTCCGCGTTTCAAAGCTTAAGAGCCCCGTTGGGGAACTGAGGCCGGGAGACTCGCTCAGCCTCACAGGAGACTTCTTGGGGAAGCCCACAGAGTCCGAGAAAGTGTACCAGCCCACCGCCCGGGAGCCAGCACCGGAAGGGCCCAATTAGCTTGTGGAAGGCAGTGGAGGGGACGGAAGTCCTAGAGAGAGGAGGCGCCATTGTTCTCTCTCAGACCCCGCCCCCACATACTACCTCACAACCCAGCGACTGGGGTGCCCCGCCCTGGTGAACACCTAAGGCTCCACCGCCCTTACGAAACAGCGCAACCCAACCAAAGGAAAATTAAAAAGATGGCTCAAACATATTTGAAAGCCCCAGAACCAATTTTTTTTAAGTGACCAAGAGATAGCAGAATTACCAGATGCACAGTTCAAAGCACTGGTGATCAGGAAGCTCACAAAATTGGTTGACTTTGGACATAAATTAGATGAACAAATGCAGGCTACGATAAGAGAAATGAAGGAAAACGCACAGGGAACCAATAGTGATGGGAAGAAAACTGGGACTCAAATCAATGGAGTGGACCAGAAGGAAGAAAGGAACAACCAAACAGAAAAGAATGAAGAAACAAGAATTCAAAAAACTGAGGAGAGGCTTAGGGACCTCCAAGACACCTTTAAACATGCCAACATCCGAATTATAGGGGTACCAGAAGGGGAAGAGGAAGAGCAACAAATTGAGAACTTATTTAAACACATATTAAAGGAAAACTTCCCCAATCTGGCAAGGGAAATAGACTTTCAGGAAGTCTAGGAAGCTCAGAGAGTCCCAAAGAGGTTGGACCCAAGGAGGAACACGCCAAGGCACATCATAATTACATTAGCCAAAGTAAAAATGAAGGAGAGAATTCTAGAAGCAGCAAGAGACAAGGAGACAGTAACCTACAAAGGAGTTCCCATCAGACTGTCAGCTGATTTCTCAAAAGAGACCTTACAGGCAAGAAGGGGCTG